>QAOC01034097.1:125798-141623 GCA_003255005.1 Begonia fuchsioides
TATTCCAATCCTTGTGCTACCAGAGTCATCCCCCGGAAGTTCTGCTCATCGTCGTTTCGAAGTAATTCATTCGATGAATATTCAATTACACGAGAGACTCATTTAATGTTTATATTTTCGAGAGTGAATCGTACTTCCATTTACTAAATTTTACGTTCGATAGTTTGCACTTCTAGAACTGATTCGCTATCCCGATGAGATGTTCTTTGGAGGGTCGGCTTTTATCAATGTGAATACTCCGGAATGCGAGAAAGGTCAAAACAGTGGTGCTAGTATTTGGATCGGATCCAATATTTCCGATAAACAAAATGTCATCAAAGCCGGGTGGATGGTATAAAAAATCTATTTTTTTAATTTTTTTAAATTATTATTCATATTTTTTTTTATTTCAGGTTGATCCCGGAGTTTATGGTGATTCTAAACCTCGACTTTCGACACATTGGACGGTGACCACTTATTTATCCCGATCGATTGTTTTTGTTTTAAAGTATGCTAGTAGCATATTTACTAACTTATACAAATTAAAAAAGATATGTTTGTGTATAGGGGGATGGTTACCACAAAACGGGATGTTACGATCTTTTGTGCCCCGGTTTCATTCAAATTAATAGTGATATTACTCTCGGATTACCCGTTCCTCGTGCGTCCACTCACGGTAGTAATGAATCGTATATCTTAGATATTGAAATCTTTCAGGTAATTAACGTGTATTTTTATGTTTATTCATCTCTTCCGAAACACATACGATCAACTCATTACAAGGCACGATAACTCGTCCACTAATCGCTTAACCTTAAAGTTCTCTCGAGTTTGACAGGATACATTAACAAAAGATTGGTGGCTAACCGTGGGCAATGATTTCGGGTCCGAGCTCGTAGGGTACTGGCCAAAAGAGATTTTTCCTGAATTAGGTGGTGGGGCGACCGTTCTTCGCTTCGGGGGATCCGTGATGACTGAAATCCATAAATTTCCGCCCATGGGCGACGGGTACATGCCTGACGGTGATTCGAGTCATTCTAATTTTTTCCATCAAATCCGCTACGTTAACCAATCAAACCATTTCGTTCCTCCTCGTAATCTAGGGGTTAAGGTTTTTTCGGATAACCCTAGATGCTATCGCTTGACATATGTGGCGAAAGAAAAAGAAAATTTAGGAAGTTCTTTATACATGGGAGGCCCCGGCGGAGACTGTTAACCGTTAAGTTTTCGTTTCAATGTTGGACTCGTTTTAATTAATGAAATTCATCGTGATTACATTTAAATTTTCCGAATCGACTCCCTCGTGTATATAAGGGCATGAGATAATCGATCCATATTGGTTTTAAATGCCATATTATAATCATAATCTTAAACTCGAATAATCCCAATTTACACCGTGGCCGTTTTTAACAAAACTCCTTCAAAATCAACTTCTTTTCTCAAGAAATCGTGTAATAGAGAAGAAATACGACATCATATGAATTAAACTCGGTGGAGACTTAATTGCTAAAGTTATTAGTTTTAAGTTGAAGGATCTATTTTATTCTTATTTACATAATTACACGTTGATTTCTCAATTTGAGTTTGAGAGCTTGTAGTTCTACCCGGCGTTGCCCAAAGGAGGACAGAGTTGAGCTCACACGAGCATAGTTCAGATGGCTCAAAGATGGTAGATTGAGTACAAGAGTCTAAGTTCGACGTCTGCGCTGTCCTAGTGTGAGAGTTGTTACCCCAAATGTTGGGGTAGCTCATTGGAATATCAGGTAAATGTCTCATATCTCTAGGCCACTGAGTCACCATCATTTAACTCCCTCACAAATTATCGGACCGGAGTGTGAGTTGGGGTAACAACTTGGGATATCAGGTAAATGCCTCATATCTTTGGGCCACTGAGTCACCATCATTTAACCCCCTCACAAATTATCGGACCGGAATGTGAGGGCACTGGAGGCAACGAGTGATTTTGCCTTTTTTTAGTACAAGGAGGACTGGGTTGTAGTTTGGGTCGGGTCCCGATGGCTCTCGGGTTGTGCGTTATGGACTTCTTGTCTTGGAACTCGTGGTTGTTGAGTTTGGCGAATTGATTGATTGATCGCTCATATGATTGACTGTAATTATCCTTCAATCACACAAATCATTTCTTCTCTCTTTCCAGCAATGTTGCGGAGTCTTCTTTGCTTGTTTTTTTAGCTTCAGCTTGAATTTCAGTTTCTTCCTCTGTTCCAGGCTTCGTCTTCGTTTACTCTGAAAATTTTCATGAGCTTTTACGCGATGCCAGTGCCGTTAGTCGTTTCTGGTTATTGTTCTGCTTCAGGGTTTCGATTTTCAGGTGAGCTTCACATCCGAGTTTCTGAGAAACCTTTTCTTCTTTTCCTACTTTCAAGTTAGAATCCATGGGAGAGCGGTACCATACGAGCGATTAAGAATTCATTGGACTTTTAGGTTTTGTAGACGAAGAATCTTGCTTACGTTCTATAAGTTAATTTTTTATCCAATTGGCTGAAGGAAAAAATCGTGGGAGGAAAGAATTAGTATCTCAACTGAATGTTGCTGAACTATTCACAAACAGTTCCGGATATAATCGATTTTTTGCAGGGATTGGGGGTTTCAATCGAAGCCAACGAAAGAAAATGAGCCTGATTTGGTTTCTGTTGCCATTGTTCCTCAACTTCTAAATGTGGCCTTGTGGATACAGTGAAAATACTTCTGCATCTGTACCATCTGTCGAGAACATTGGAGCTATCTTCTCGTTTGAATCCACCATTGGTAAATGGAGGAAGCTGTAAAAGATGTCAACTCCATGGCATAGACCTTTCTCTGAGAATGCAAAATTCCAATTGCAGTGGATTTCTTGGAATGGTTGAAGGTACACCAAGGATTTCTTGTCTTCCAATTTAATTTAATTTTCAGGAATTTTGATTTTTTTTTTTCCATTTCAGTTCTTGAATTCATGGAGGCAGACAATGTTGCCATTATAGGTCCGCAATCTTATGTGGTTGCTCACATTGTATCCCACGTTGCAAATGAACTTCAAGTTCCTCTTCTTTTATTTGCAGCCACAGACCCAACACTTTCTTCGCTTAAATTTCCATCCTTTGTTAGAGCTACCGACAGTGAATTGTTCCAAATGACTGCGGTCGCTGAGATTATTGTTTTGATAATCAATTCTAACCGCGCTGCAAGTCTAACGTCAATTCTCACAGTCCAGAAGGTCCCTTCCCCCATTAGAGGAATTGAAAGCTTAAAGGAGGGTGATGAGCTAAAAGGATACCAAGTGGGATCTTTTGCCTAGTATTATTTGACCCAAGAGCTCAATATATCTCAATCCAGGCTTATTGCCCTTGAATCTCCCGAAGAATATGCCGAGGCTCTGCAGCTTGGCCCTGCCAATGGTGGAGTTGCTGCCATTGTTGATGGCCGCCCATACGTAGAACTATTCCTTTCAAGCCAATGTAAATACAGAGTTGTTCGTCAAGAGTTCACAAAAGGTGGCTGGGGCTTTGTAAATGTCTGTAGCGTAGCTCCATAGATGACTTTTTTTTATTTCTCGATTGAAATGCTCGTAATATCTTTAGAATGTGTTATTTCACGTATTCGTGGAAGAACCATTGAAGAAGTTTGTTTCATTGACAGGCCTTTCCTCGTGACTCTCCTTCGGCTGCGATGTGTCGACTGCAATCTCGTAACTGTCCGAGAATGGCAATCTACAGAGGATTCATGATAAATGGCTAAAGAAAAGCACTTGCAGCTTAGTTACAACAGAAATCGAATCGGACAAGCTTCATCTACAGAGCTTCGCCGGACTCTTTCTTATTTGTGGTATAGCCTGTTCCATTGCCATCATCATATATTTTATTCAGATCATCAAACAGCTGAGCCACACTCCACCCACCAAATCCATTTCCAGCAGCCGAGTTGGTTCACTTTCTGGCCATCTCAGCCGTCTCCGGTGGAAATTGGACGAGAAGGAGAGTGATTCCAGCAGTAGCAGCAAAAGAAGGAAACTTGGAGGATCTTTAAATCAACATTCGCTAAGACAGACACAATCAATCATCTTGTTCGTTATTGTTTATGCTCGCCATAGCCTGTTCTTGTTTATGCATGGCATTGTAAAATGAAATGAATGGGCAATTTATTTGACTAATTCTCAAGTTTCATTGTGAAAAAAAGTAGAGACAGAGACAAGAAAAGCAGAGAAGTTAAAAACCGGACTAAGCTTCGTAGACCTTGCACTCTTCATCGGCTGGATTGTCCTGGCAGAATTCTTCCAATGGGTCTCCACCCGCTGCAGCTGCAGCTGCATCACTGCCCGGCCACTTGCTAGCCACCAAATGCGCCAAATCGACCACCCTTTGGCTGCAACCACAGCTCCCCTTGTAAGTAAACGTTTCTTTGATATTTATCCAATGATTCTAGCTAAGCTATTTCAATTTGCTTACCTGTATCCCCACTCATTGTCATACCAAGCAATAACCTTAACCATGTCGTCGCCCATTACCATGGTCAGCGAAGCATCGATGGTGGAGGAGACGTCTGAGCACCTGAAATCCACGGACACGAGAGGGGCGTCACAGACATCCAAAACGCCCTTCAACGGACCTCCAGCGGCCTTCCGGAAGGCTCCATTCACATCCTCGGCCGAGATGCCCTTCTTAGCCACATTGACCACCAAATCGACCACCGAAACATTAGGAGTAGGCACCCGAAGGGCTATGCCATTGAGCTTTCCCTTGAGCTGCGGCAGCACGAGCGACACTGCCTTGGCTGCACCTGTGCTTGTCGGGACTATGTTCAGAGCTGCCGCCCTGGCTCGCCTCAAGTCACGGTGGGACGCATCCAAGAGCCTCTGAACAAAAACCGGCTCATATACACAAGATTCTCATCTCACTGGAACCATAATTGAGAATTAATTGACTTTGTTCTTACCTGATCGCCGGTGTACGAGTGAGTTGTTGTCATGGTACCCTTCACAATGCCTGCAAAATCGTATATTTAATCGACGGTAAATCTACATCTTCCATGCTGATAACAACCCAAGATTACGTACCGAATTCTTCATCGATCACCTTCACAAACGGGGCGAGACAATTTGTCGTGCAGGAAGCATTACTACAAAGAATTTTCTACCGTAAGACAAAAGAAAGCCAAACAGTTGAAAAGGTTTCATTTTTACAAATACAGACCTAATGATGTTTGCCACGTCGTGGCCATAATCTTGCTCATTCACTCCGACCACATATGTGGGAATTTCAGCTCCTTTGGCCGGAGCTGTGATGATGACCTTCTTTGCACCGGCTTGAATGTGTTTCCCGGCCCCTGGTCCGTCGACAAACACTCCGGTTCCCTGCAAATACACGTCATCTAACTCTACGATTTTGAAATCGGAAAATTTGGCCGAATTTTATGAAGGGTTTGGTCAGAATTACTTCGATGACGATGTCGATGCCAAGCTCGGCCCATGGAAGCTTGAGAGGGTCCCTGCTAGAAACAACCTTGACGTGTTTTCCATCAACGCTGATGGTTTCATTGTCAACGATCTTAACATCCGCTTTGAAGGTTCCAAGCATGGAATCATATTTCAGCAAGTGAGATGCCTACGAGGATTACGAAAAATCCGAGATTAGTGATCTGAAAGGAAGCCATTAATCGTCGTTGAGGAAATAACTCACGTTCTTGACGCCACCGCTGTCATTGACGACCACAACTTCGAGGGGTGAGTTTTTCCGGCCATGCCAGCACCGGAGGAAGTTCCGGCCAATGCGCCCGAATCCATTGATTGCAACCTTCAGTTTTGCAACTGTTTCTCCTTTGCAAGGAGATGTTTCTACCGCCGTCTGGTACGGGAAAGTTATCAGAACAAGCACGTATTGCCATGGCTTTCGACTTATGATCGACAGAGATTGAGGAATGAGTTAGAAATTCGAACCTTCGGGGAAACCTGAGCTGCCACAACGTCAAAGAAGGTTGCCCGTTCTTTAGCACTTTGAGCGAATGGCAAAGATGCAGACCTTAGCCCAGAAAACTCAGCCACTTCGAGCCTCTGCAAATCCAAGATGAAAACTCAGAATCCATCAAAGATGAGAGACAAATAGAGAGAGAGACCTTTGAGAGAGAGCATTGGGCGGGGAAGGCGTAAAAGCTCTTGGACGGAAGCCTGGTGTTTGCTGGAACTCTGGAGGAGAGAGCTGCATGAGTGGCCATGGCTGCAACTCAGGCGAAGTTACCCAACTTCCTTATCAGACCCAATAATCTTTCTGGTTTCTAATCGACCATCGATCTGCAGTGGTTGCAAAGTGACTTTAAAAACAAGTATGTGGTGAGAATCGCACCAGAAGAATCTGAGGATAAGATAGTCTTCTTCTTCGATCTTTTTGCAAACTCAACCACATATTGTTCATCAATCAAACAGGTCAGTTTCCCAGACTACCCTCTTCCCGATTAATACAGCAACTTGCTTCATTTTCCACATTATGCAGGAAATAATGGCATTTAAGGAGCATTTTAATCATCCAAATGTAGAGATACAGGACTCGTGAAGGCATGGAATGTGGCCCCAAGAATGGAGCAAGTTCATAATTTCCAAAAGTTATGTACACCCAAGCTTGAAGCCACCGTCATGTTCAATGAAACAAAAAAAAACAGGACAACATCAGCAGACTCAAATTAAGCGTTTATCTACGGTAGATGAGATTTCATATGGCCGGTTCAACCTTGTCGGAGTTCACAGCCACACCATTCGGGGCATCCTGCGATCTCAACTGAGAAGAAACGTCATCTATGNAGGTGTACAATAAGAAAGTATACAAAGAAGTTTAACCTAACATTATCCGAAAATAAAATACACAATTTTTCATATTATCTTTCAGTCCTGATTTCTTTTGACAGACCAGCTCAACTTCTCACCTCCAAGGCTTTTTCTTCATCATATATGAATTTAGGAAGTTTCCGCATCAAATCCTTTCGGTCTGCTCCGGCTAGTGCTTTGCTGATCTGTAATCGTGAAAGTGAATCAAAGATTACGAAAAGACAGCATCTGAAACCTCGTAAATGTTAAGAAAAGCAAGAGATAAGCCACCTAGGTGCATACACACAACCAAGTGTGGCTACTATGACCCCTCCCAATAGAAACCCTCCTATAAAGACGCTTGCACTTCTTGGCCTTCCTCCATCACTGTAATGTGGTTTCCCAATCTAACCATAGAAGCGTAAAAAACAAACATATCCTTGCATTATTAAACACAGAGATCCGATGTCAAAAGATACTTCTCGGGAGCACTTGCGATTTCTTCAACTTACACAAGCAGCCGGATTTGAGCATTTTTTTTCTCTGAATACAGCTTAATTATTCTCCGATTATGGCAGTGAAATTAGAAAAAAATTGCAATATCTACATCAAACAAGATACCTATATCCAGCTACGACAGAGAGCGGTCTTCTTATTGAACACGTTTTCCTCACACGACTGGGATCCAATGCTTAGTTGGTAGGTTTCAAGCTCCCAAGACATTGTTCAACTGACCTCTGATGAGATGCTGACAAAAAAAACTTTCAGAATGATGCATGAAGCGTATCTAACCAAACAGAAATTACTGATATGAGCCCTAATTTTAAGCCTTTCCATAATCTAAAAGGCACCCAGCAATCGATATCCCTCCACCATGGACAAGAAATAATAGAATAGAAAACGAGAAATCTGAACCAAATCGCACCAAAAAAACATTTAAACAACAAGAACACCCCGAAAATGAATATCTACTCGCCGAAAAATAAAACTCAGGTCGTTTACAAACTGGACCGACGGAAAAATATAAGAATATTAGGCATTTGGACGATGGATCTACCCGCAATATCGAATATCGTAGAAAAAGGGATCTGAAAAGATTGATCATGGAGGTATCCATAAAGAGAGACTAAAAAGCTAAGCCCGCTTCGAATGGAAACATTTGAAGATCAGCCCGATTGTGTGATTAAGAAACTGAAACCCTACCAGAGTAAGACCGCAGTGTGTCGCCCCCCATTGCACATCCTCTCTCGTTGAGGCTGATTGGCTTTAGATGAACGACTCTTTAGCTTCCAACAACCTACCTCTCACGAATTAACTAAGTTCTCTGCTTTGAGTTTATAAAAGAGATGAGATTTTCGATTGGCAGGGGAAACGGATAATGGAAATGCGGACAATGAAATGGGAATGGAAACTCTGCAAGCGCAAGCTTTAGTGCAGTCGAGCGTCTTACGGAAGATTGGATAATTTCAAGTAACTTGTAACCTACTAAACTAGATAAATTCTCGTGCAAGAGGAACGGGTCATAACGGACTACTTAAGAACCAAGTATTACCTAATCAGAATTATCATAATAATTTGATAGTACAATAAATAACAACTATACCCGATAAAATAACAAACTACTATTAAATAAAGCAATAAAAGAAATACCAAAATTTAACGAGGTTTGGCTAAATATGCCAACGTCTTCGGATACTATAAAACATATTTCACAATAAAATATTACAAAGAGGAAAAGAGTAAGACCAAAATTACCAAAGACATATAACACTTAGAGAATAATCTAATTCTGCATCACTTTTGCATTCAGCAACATTTGAATCTGCAATAGCTTTTCTTTGTCAGATTTTTCTCTATTCTTCAATTTGAAGCAATTTTTCTTCCAATGTCTTTTTTCGTGACAAAATGCACATTCATCTTTACCCATTTTGGGTCTCGACTTTGATCTCTCTTTCTTCCTTTTGATCTGGCTTTGCGGACGCCCTCTCACAACTAGAGCTTCTGTAGCTCCACTGGTGCTTCTTTTTTTATCTTTGCTTCGCAGGTCGTAACTGTACAAGGCAGCACAAGCTTCACTGAGAGTCACCTCAACATTCCCATGAAGTAGAGTCGTTTCAAGAAACTCAAACTCCTCGGGAAGGGATCCAAACAACATCAAAGCTGGATCTTCATATTTGAACGTCTCATCTATATTCATCAAATCAGTGACTAACTGATTGAAACTCGTGATGTGATCGTTCAGTGTGGTACTCTGAACATAATTGAAGCAAAACACTCTTTTCTTCATGTGAAGTTTATTCTGACTGTTTTTCTTCAAGAATTTTTCTTCAAGTGCTATCCATAATTTATTTGTATAAATTTTTTTGAGAATGCGTATTTCTGCTCTTTTGATAGACACGATCGAATTGTACCACACGCTAATCGATTTAGCGACATCCAATCTCTTTGCTCAACATCTTCTGGTTTCTTTTTTTCAATGGCAATGTCTAGACCTTATTGAAATAAAGCATTTAGAACTTTAATTTGCCACATGTCAAAATGACTTATGCCATTAAAAATGTTCATAGCAAATATCGTATTCGACAATACATTTTTTGATAATATTGAGGAAGTAGAAGACTTCATTTCTGATGAGTCTGTCATTTCTACACCAAATAACAATTTAGGATTGTGACACAGCTCCAAAGAATTGTTTCTGATGTGGAAGTTCAGACACAGCTGCAACCACAGAGCATACTACAAAATATTAGGCTCTGATACCAATTGTTGCGGAAGCTCGGACAATTTCAAATAACGTGTAAGCTATTGTACTAAAAAATCACACTAAATAGATTCTCAAGTAAAAGATGTGGGTTACAACGGACCACTTAATAACCAAGTCGTACTTAGGCAGAATTATCATAGTAATTTAATAGTACAATAAATAACAACAATTATACCTGATAAAATAACAAACGGCTATTAAATAAAGCAATAAAAGAAACACTAAAATTTAACGAGGTTCGACTAAATATGTCTACGTCCTCAGATACTACAAAATATATTTCACAAGGAAATATTATAAAGAGAGAAAAAGTAAGATTAAAATTACTAAAGAGATATAAGTAATTTTAGAATGAGATAAAAAAAAAGATGAAAAATTAATTTATAGGAATTAATCGACTCTCCGTAAAGATATCATCCCCGATGTGGGAGAGAAATCGGTCAAAACAACACCACGACAATGGCTTAACGAAAGAGTTTGGATTAGTGCTGGCAAACGAGTGAGCCAGCTCGCCGGCTCGCTCGTTTGGCTCGGCACTGTAGCAGCTCGAGCCTGACACTTTCATGTTTTCTTTCTTTTGAGTCGATTTGGTGTGATAATATTGGGGACTACACTTTCATTTGTCGGCCATCACATTGATAATTTCTTATCAATGGCCTAGTTTGGCCGAATCTCCTCAATTTTAAGTTTCGAAAGTAGGAACGAAGAACATTGGATCTGAGACTCAACCTCGCGATCTTATCTAAAAGGAGTGAGTTAAATTAAACCAGGATCGTGTCTAGATCAGAACAATCGGTTATAGTCTAAAAAAACATGAAAACAGAACAAGATTGTAGCAAACAAAAATGTCTCAAAATCTTGGTGAAAAATTAAATAAAATTTAATATAAATTCAAAAATATGTCACAAAATTTATCTAAGATAAAAAAATATATAATTTCAACCATCTTTGTTTTAGAAACGTTTAATAAACAAAGAAACGTTTCGTTTCTTTTCTTCTATCTCGCGAGTCGCCGCTAAATAAATACGTTCTGGGGTACAAATCGACTCAGTAAAAGGGCTACGAAGCGTTCAGTCGAGCTCGCAAGGCTCAATTGTTTTCCGCTTCCGTGTTCGTACTGCCTAGACTGAGCCACCGAGGGTCAGATCTGTGTGTTTCCGTTCTTTTCGTCAGAGGCGAGAATCATGGAAATTCATTTCAGGATCGATCTATTTCTTGTTGCTCTTTCACTCGTCTTTGCAACTGGATTCTCCAATCTAATCCTTTCCAAAGTTGATCGTCGTGTGAGTCTCTCTCTTTCTCTTTAGTGTCAGTTTCTCAGGAAGCCATTGAATATCACCTGTTTGACGTCGAATTTTGGGGTTTACTTGATTTATTGATTGATGAATTTTTGTTGTAATCTTTACTTGTGTTTTGAGATCTAGACATCTTATATATTCTATTTTTACTATCAATTTGGCATCCCTCCAAGTGTTTTCGTTCGTTCATGATACATTTTCTATTTTAGTGGCGAAACTTGTACAGTATTTACGGTCTTTGTATATTATATTGTTGTTGTTCATGGTGGTGTTGTTTATACACGAGCATTCCCTCGCTCCTTTTTCTAGTCGTGTTTTACTTTCTTAAAATGAGATCGTATCCGTTAAGTGAAACTGGTAGCCTTTTTTTGTTCGAATTGTGTATTGATGAACTTTTCTGTCTATGACATTGTTTTCTTACTTTGCAGATTGATCTGACATCACAAATTGCTCGAATCACTTCAACATTGAAGGTGCAAAAGTTGTACTTTGTGTTGTTTGTGTTAGTCGTAGTTTCTTCTTAATTTTCAGTAATCTGAAAATTTATCTATTTGAAGTTTTCATCATTGAGGAATGAACATTCTACTTATTTTGGCAGTTTGAAAACGAAGGAAATGATGCGGTTTCAGAGGTTTTGCTTGCCTTTCCTGATCACCAGGCCAAGAACTTGGCTTATCTGGTTGCAGTAACTAATGATGGAAAAGGGAAGGGGAAAGGATCTACTGTTAGTTTTCCTGTTGACATCGCCTTTCCAAAAGATATGCCGCCATCATTAACATTCTATTCTGTGTCACTTCCTCAAAGATTGAGCAAAGGGGACAGTGTGACTTTTAATGTCATAGCATGTTTTACTCATTCATTACTACCTTTTCCAGAGAAAATTACTCAGGCTGATATACAGCTTGTTCTCTTTGGGGAAAGTGCATACTATCTCTCCCCCTATCCTGTAAAAGTCCAATCATTAAGTGTTAAATTACCTGATGCAAGGATCGAGTCTTATACAAAACTAGAAAAGACTAAAATTCATGGTTCTGAAATCAAATATGGTGTTTATGCGGATCTTCCTTCCTTCTCATACACACCTATCAATATTCATTTTGAAAGCAATCAACCCTTTGCCGTTGTAAAAGAGCTAGAGCGTGAGATTGAGATTTCTCACTGGGGAAATGTTCAAATTACTGAGCATTATAATCTTATTCACGGAGGTGCTGAAAGCAAGGGGGAGTTTTCTAGGTCTGTCTTGAAACTTCTTTAACTCAAGTTGGCTTTGGTGACTGGAAAATTGAGCTGAAATATATATGTTGCAGGCTTGATTATCAGGCAAGACCTCACGTGAGGGGTGCATCAGCCTTTCATCATCTTGTTGCAAATTTGCCACCTAGAGCTCATTCTGTGTATTATAGGGATGCGATTGGAAATATTTCAACCTCCCATTTGTGGGGTGATTCTAAAAAGGTGAATACTTCAGTTCATGGAACATTATTATTTTCTCCTAAAATTAATTATATTCTCCTTCATCACTGCAGACAGAATTGAAGATTGAACCAAGGTATCCAATGTTTGGTGGTTGGAGGACTGCTTTTACTATTGGATATGGATTGCCTCTCCAGGACTTTTTGTTTCAGGCCGAGGGAAAATATTTTCTTAACATCACTTTTGGGTGCTCTATGAGCGAAGTAGTTGTCGACAGACTTATTGTTAAGGTACATGATTAATGTTTTTTTCTTAAAGCAAAAACTTAGGTATTGTTTAGTGGTTAAGTTAGCAAATACTTAACTGCCACTTGAGTTAGCAAAGTTTTTTTTGCAAAAGAGGTTCCTATTCAGTCGTAAGCTCATTGTGAAAGGCTAATCATTTTTCCTTTTAGGTAATGCTTAGAGATTTTAAAGAGTTTTGATGTGATCATTAACAACAGGTTGTTCTGCCGGAAGGCTCTAGCGATATCTCTGTGTCTGCTCCATTTCCTGTAAAACAGTTGTCAGAGGTAGTAAACCTTTCGTTTTATACTGTTTTTTTTGCTCTGAGTTGCTTTCTAATAAAATGAACTAACTTTTATGTAATTAATATTTGTCAGTAAGCATGTTGCAACTGATGGAAAATAGTTTATAATGTCATGTAATTTGGGACATTTTATATTTCTGTCTTGTTAAATTTTTTCTGGTGGTGAATTGGTTAAAATGTGCTCTGTTTCGTAGTACGTGGACCCAAAATTTGTTAAAAATCTTCTACATTTTTGGGAGAAGACATTTATGTTTCTCCTCTGACTATATCTGTTTGGAATAATTTTTTTTCCATATAAATTAGTACAGAAATCCTTTTTGTTTTAAGCTGTTTTCCTTTTTCTTTGCTATGGGAATTTAGCAAATAAATGCAATTTTCTTAAGTCTCTTTGACTACTTAATTTACATATTCTAAATGTAGTGATGTTTTTAAAATTTAATCATATGACCGTATCATTTCAGTCAAAATTCTCCCACTTGGACATTGTTGGTAGACCTGTAATTGTAATGGAAAAGACCAATGTTGTCCCTGAGCATAATCAGTTTTTCCAGGTACTTTTTTAAAAACAATATTTTTTATGCTTTATCTTGTGACCATTTTAATTTTAATGTATTATCAACAATTGATTATGATGCACGGAAAAAGACTGATGCTTCTTTGACGGTCATGTTTGTATTCGATTGACTACCTTTATATTCAAAGGAAGTAAATATGTATAAGTGATTACTTTTTTGTCAATAAGTACGTTGCCAACTATTTGTAAGGGTTTATAAAATTTAAGACGTTCTCTATTCACATCTTTTAAAAAAAATTCTTGCAGAGAATTTGTTGAAGTATACCCAGTTTCATAGTACATGTACCCAAACTTCGTGTGCTTAAAATCTTCCATTGTCTAAAGATGGCACTCTTGTTTCTCCTCCGAGTGAATCTGCTTGGAAATGATTATTATGAGCCAGTTGATGTTCTCTTGTATTTTGGCCTCATAAGAATTTATCTATGGAGGAAGAGACAGAGAGGAACAATTTAATTATTGTACACGTCACTTTCACTTTGCTGGAATATATGGGTGTGTGTCCGTGTTTGTATGTTTGTGTGTCTATTTTCTGATTGCAATCTAATGTAATATCTGTATTGCCAATTTTGCAGATTTATTGCAAATTCAACAGCATTTCAATGTATATATATTTGTCTATTTCTGATTGCAATTTAACGTGATACCTGTATTGCCAATTTTGCAGATTTATTACAAATTCAACAGCATTTCAATGCTCATGGAACCATTAATGTTAATTATTGGGTTTTTCGTGCTTTTCATCTCATGCATCATTTATTTGCACGTGGATATGTCCCTCTCGAAATCTTCTGCTGCTTATTTGGCACAACAACAGTGGGATGAGGTACACTATTTTTTATAATGTAGTTATCGTTTGTTAGAAATTGCTCGTGTAAGAATCTACTTGGGGTTCCCTTGATTCAGGTTCAGACTACTATCCAGCGAGTACTAAGTAACATCAAACGATGCATTGGGATGCATGAAAAACTAGATTCTTCATTGAGGGATCTTTCTAGGACAGGAGATGTGCAATCTTGTAAAGCTGCTCGCAAAGCAGCCGATGCTTTATTTAAAGAGCTCTCTAAGGAGTTGAAGTCCTCTTTGGTTGTACTGCAGTCCTCCCCGCAGGCTACTCATATATGGTCCAAGGTTAGTCTTTTGTGGTTTTTATGCTCACAAAAAATGTCCCTACGTTTCTCTTTTGCTGTTTCTTTGCTCATGATTACGCATTACCCCAAGATTATTTTGCCTTCAATGTTTCTTTGTTCACATATGTCCCAAGGTTTGGCTTTTGCTTTTTAATTTTAAGTAGCTCCTGCATCTATGGCTTCTAGATTTAAACGCTGGATCTCATCCATTGGTGCAGTAGTTATACTCATCACCAAACTCCGAACTTTGTCTACAAAATGATTTCCCGAGGGTGAAACTTAAAAACAAAAAGTTGCAACTTTTCTCGGCTCTCTCTGAAGATCGTTGACCTTTTATTTTTGGAGTTTTCTGAGCTGGCGGAACAACCTTTCATTTGTTCCAAACCTTTCAAATAGCAATCACTAGATTGAGGGAAAACAGATCTGTTGAAACAGTTTTTTATTCTTTGGAAGGTGTACTCAATTTGCCAATCGATGCAGGTGGAAGAGCTGGTGACCAAGGAGAGAGATTTGCAGGAGAGGCTAATTGCTAAACATACGACAGTGGTCGACTGCTACGAGAAGAAATATGGAGGTCGAGAAATCGAGAATAGAGTTGCTGCACAGCAACAAAAGATTACTGCTTTGAGGCAGGAGATTGATGACCTTCTCGAGTTTATTGATGAGATCTGAGAAACTTTTAACGCAACCATGTCGTTTGCGCTATACTCAATTGACCAAAGGATGTTTCGGGTATCGATTTATCTTTAAAAATTTAGTGAATTTTGTTAACCGTATAAAGAAATTTTATGGGATAGACATAATTTGAGAGCATTTCACCTTAGTCATGAAATCGATTTGGATAGATTTTCATGGTGAGCAAGTCCCATTACGAGTATGTTATTATGTTCACTCGGACAGAGTATGAGATGTAATCCTTGTTCGTAGATTTGTCGGGGAACTAATTGTATGGTTGGAGGATTGAGATTCTTGGTATGTTTTGATCGGTTGATGGATTTGATGAGTGGGTAATTGTTCGATCAACAAAGGGTTCTGATTGTGGATGGTTTTCGTTAGTGGATTGTTGTTATGTTGTATGATCGGATGATGGTTCGGATGGTTGTGATTAGTGGTGGGCACGGGCCGGGTCGAGTCAATTTTATCTCGAAATAGAACCGGCATCGGAATTCACAGTTCTGGATTTTTTGAGCCAGCACCAGAACTAACTATTTCGATTATGTTTCAGTTTCAACTTGATTTTTATTTTATATTTTAAAAATTTTAATATAATAATAAAATAATTTTTTTTATTATATTTG
>QAOC01034098.1:5534-61344 GCA_003255005.1 Begonia fuchsioides
GGGCTCGACTGGCTCGGATCGGCTCGCTCGTTTAGGCTCGAGGCTCGCGAGCCTGCTCGAGCCAAATTTTTTTTAAAAAAGCTCGACAGAGCCGGCTCGAATAGACTCGACAGGCTCGAAAGGCTCGGCTCGTTTGGCTCGACAGGCTCGACGAGCCGGCCTTCCCCGGGCTCGAGCCGGCTCGATTGCCAGCTCTAGTTCTCCCATTCAGGGTATTAGGTTCCAAGAAGCCCTCAGTTCCTGGTCTGCTCATGTCCAATCTTTTCCAGACAGAACCTCTATAACGTCAATATGGACCAATTTTGATGATCGGGAAGCTCCAGGGATAGGATTTCACACTACACAACCAGACCTTCTGTTGGAACCTCTCTAATAGATGGCCAACCAGACTCTTTACTTTTCTTCTATCTTTCAATTCTTTAATAGGAGTCTTGTATGTATCGCCCTTAAATAAAATGGTTCATCCACTGGGGAATTCGACAGCCTCTAACAAGGCTGAGCCGGTGGATGAGATGCGTTGTCACATAGTTTTGTTCATTGGGTTTTACAAGAAGGGCTATTTGGTACATCACTTTTAAAACAATTACGCGCAGACTCCGATCATCAGCCAGCTCCAGTTCATCTTCAGCAGTCATTATTTGGTACATCACTTTTAAAACAATTAATTTTTTTTTGTTCCAGCTTCGCCTGAGTTCATTTCAGGCCATCTGCCATGCTTCCATCCATCCGTAACATTATTTCACTAAAGAACGATTCATATTGCCTACATAATAAAAGCTAAAATAAAAGAAAACGATACCACAAAGAACATGCATGTAATTAGGTATGGGTTATGATTAATTGAATTCTGGGCTACAATTTTGTTTTCAAAGTCCAAAACCGTGAAACCAACCACGGTCCACAGTTTTGAACTTCACCCAATCTTGAATTGTTTCAAAGAGAATCATAACCAGCTGGTCTGGTCAGATCCGCGGCGTGCCCACTCCTATAATATTCTATTACATTGGCTTCGTTCCAACAAAAGTTCCAAAATATCACCATCCAACAATATCAAAATCAAAGTAATCGTCATGTTTGGTCGCACAATGCATGCGCAAACCAAATTAATCTTTCAACTCCGATGATTTTTGTAACAAAAAACTTGGATATTTTCTATTGTTTTTCACATAATCATATAAGAGGTAAGCACAACTTATTTGAAAGAGAAGTAGCGAGAGCTTCACACCTGGATCACACGCTTAGCACCCTCCAAAGTATTCTTAAGAAGCATGGCAACAGTCATAGGACCCACGCCACCGGGGACAGGTGTAATCCATCCAGCCACGTTGCATGCTTCTTCATAGTCCACGTCACCTACTAGCCTGTATCCCGATTTCCTTGTAGGGTCATCAACAGCATTCGTACCCACATCAATCACCGCAGCTCCAGGTTTGATCCAGCTCCCCTTGATCTAAAAGCTTATTTAAGTTAATTACGAGAAAATACTCAGAGACCAAAGGATTGTCTCCATTTCCAAACATGATTGTTAAAGAAACCTTACCATTCCCAAAAAGCATAAATCTTACCATTTTTGCTTGTCCTGCTGCAGCAATTATGATGTCAGCTTCTCGAACAGTTTTTTCTGGCTCGTGAGAACGCGAGTGGACTATTGTGACAGTCGCGTCTGCTTTTAGAAGAAGTAACGAAACAGGCAATCCGACAATGTTACTTCTGCCCACAACAACTGCCTTCTTCCCCTTTATACTTATTCCACTTCGCGATAAAAGTTCCAGACACCCCTGCAGATTCAACCATTCTATATTTAACTATTTACCACATCCAATATCGATTACAATCAGCATATATCTTTCTTATACGCAATTCACCGCGGAGTTTCTAGGATGTAGGGCAACTTTTTTGCCGACCCTTATAAAAAAAGTAGACATGGAAAGAGGAGAGCAAAAAATGCATGAAGCTTTAAAAGAAAGTGATTGCCTTCGGAGTGCAAGGTAGGAACAGAGGATCTCTGCCTTTCATTGCAAGCTTCCCTATGTTGAGCGGATGAAATCCATCCACGTCTTTCTCGATGCTGATTTCACCCAGAACTCTCTCTTCGTTTATGTGCTTTGGCAGAGGAAGTTGAACCAATATGCCTGTCAAAACAAGAAACAAGGTCTGATAGGCAATGCAACAAAAAAATCCCACATTTCTAAATATATTCCAACAGTAGAATACAAATTAGGAACAACAACCTGAAGTTCTAAACCAATGCCAAAACTTATCGAAATCCACTTCCACCGTGCACATTAAATTAAAACCCTTAGAAACCATATTGCCACGTGAAGTATTAGATCATTTAAAGTTCACCAAGTTGAAGCATGAAAATCACAATCTTCTGAAAGTCATGATGAGTTAAAGGAAGAAGAAAAGACACAAATGACTCATAGAATCAAAGGACGCATTTTGCCAGGCACAGCAGCCCATAAACATATTTAATTAGTTCTCTTATCTTTCCAAATTTTTCATCAATTTGTGGTTCTCATCACTAAGGCACTGTTAATCGAACAAAGCCTTCCAGGGGGCAGTGGCTACTCTAACTAGTACCAATATAACAATCACAATGGGTAGAAAACACCATTAAAACTTAAAAATTATTATGACCACAAAATTAAAACTATGACAAAGAATATGGGACATCATAGGTTTCAATAGAAGAGTACCCAACAGTTAATATAACCAAAACACTTAAAACTTTGAGAGAGAATATGGGACATCGTAGACCATTGCAATGCTCAGTCTTAGAGTACGATAACTTCACCTTGATTTCATTGTATGAATATAATCGACCAAAAATGTGTTAAATTATTGAGAATGTAAGTTCCACACAAGATCAACTACATGATTTATGCCTTGTAAAGAAAAAACAGACCATGTACTTCAGCATTGTCATTCAATTCGTGGACCCTGCTGACGAGTTCTTCCTCAGATACTTGCTCGGGTAGGTCCACGTGAAAGGACTTGATCCCCACTTCAGCACAAGCCTTTCTTTTCATGCTTACATAGCTCTGTGAATCCTTCCTGTTTCCCACAATCACCACTGCCAGGCCCGGAACCTAAATCCACAGCCAAAGAATTTGAATTCCAAGCTAATTAATCAGTAACCTCCCCTTCCAAATTATAATCTACAATGCCAAATTTACGAAAAGGAGTATTTTGAAACTAATCCAACAACACGCACACAATCAACCCTATGTATCCCGAGTTAAAGCTGTAATCAACGCTTTCAATGAAGAGGCATTTCATAAATTTTTGAAGCTCGGAAAAGGTAGGGTGGATGAAAGAATACAATTGCTGACGAACCTTGCCGTATTTCTCTAAAATTTGATGAATTTCTGAAGCGATTTCAGATCGGATGGTCTGGGCAATGACTTTACCGTCAATTACGACGGCCTTGCGATCGGATTGTGACGCCATTGGCAAAAGATGTCCGCTGAAATGAGATTGCCTACAGGCTGAGTCTCACACGGAAGAAGAGGGGCTTTAGACTCTCAAGGTTCTGGCTTATTCTATCGGGTAAATTCTGGACTTGTGATCTCAGGCCATTGGGCTTCTCGTCTTGGGCCGAAAAATATTTTAATTAATTAATTTTTTTACAGTCCCATCCTAATTAAAAAAAATCAGACCAACTTGAATCACGAGCGGACCCGGGTACCCATTTGAACTAAATAATTAAAAAGTGAATTCAACAAAATGTACGGGAAATTCAATCAAGATTATCCCGTGTAAATGACTGAAATTTCATAACCATGATTTTATTTGATCGTATAGTGTGACATCATCATACGGTTTCATCATCGGGCAGTGTACATGCACGAGAATTAACTCATGCACATACAATTGTTTTATCGGACAATGATTTAAAACAAATTATATAGAAAACTTTAACCAACATCTTCGTGATGAATTTGATCTTCAAATGATCGTTTTTATACATATAAATCACTGGATAAATGGTTTATGTGTGGCTCCAAGACCCTAAGAACATAATAGTTCTAATAGGATCTTCCCCTCCGAATCTCCAATCCCGTCTGTCGATGTCTCTCGAAATCGAACGATAGTTCGCCTTTCGACCTTCCTTGCCAACGACATCTTTCACCATCTCGTAAACTCGCCGGAGTTTCTCCCCGGCCGATTCTTTGCAGAGAGAAGAATCAGAAGGAAGGGGTGAGGGCTTCATAGCTTGGAGAATTCGAGGGTTTGGAGGCTCAAATATTAGATTAAGAGTAGTGGAGAATGGCTCTTTTATAACCTGAAAAGTAGGGTTTGAAAGGATAATGCAAATTAGGTTGAGGATCCACGTGTCATGTTGGCACTGGATAAATTCTTCAAAGATGTGGATAGGAATGATCAAACCATTGTTCTTGATATACACAGCCAAGTGCTAGCCCCACTCGTGTAGAATATTAGTCCACTTCGCCATTATAGTTATACTATAATATATATATATGGGTTACTCTTTTATAAAAGGTGTACAAAACCCGACAAAATTAGGTAAAGTGTGACGATCAATCACTTGTAATTTGGTCGAGTTGTAATCGATCATACGAGATACATCCAAAATCAAAATAATTAGGAGATTAAAGCCCAATAAGAAAGTTGATAACCGTTCAACTTTCTTGAAGGAACAATATATTTAGACCTTCTTGCGAAAAATGATTCATATCAAGGATTGTTTCATTGCTTCAAAATGGCAACAAAGGTACGTTCGGTTGATTATTCAAACGATGTATTAAATTGTTCATTAAATGTTTCCAAAAAAAGGAATACAGTGGCCTCGCCGAATAACTTGATCATATGCTTAGAATATTAAGCCAATGCTAATATTCCAACAAATAAAGCATTCGAATAGAATAAGAACAATGTTTCAAGATTTTATTTCGACAAAAATTCAGGTTCGATAAGCATCTCGAGAAGAAAATAGTAGAGAACAACCAAAAGATGCACGCTTAAATTGCACACGTGTATTGCTATGGAAGACTGAAGAAATATAATTCACAAGTTCGATACGATAAATAGTGTTTATTGTAACACGAATATTGTCGCGTTTCAAAGGATAGCTACGATAGAATGAGAAATGATCCAACACATTATGGAACTCTTTTCATGTAAATGTCATCTATAGAGTTTACACTAGCCAAACTACCAATGAGTTCAACTAGGGGTGGGCGCAGGCGGGTTTCGGAAAATCTTTACCTGACCCTAACCCTATAAGAGAAAAAAAAATTACCCTATCAGGTTATGATTGATAGATTACCCAAACCCGACCCGACCCTGTTCTTATCGGGTCAATACAGGTCGGGTTATCAGGTCATCAACATTAAATCAAATTAAATCCATTCAGATATAAAATATCATTCAGCATGGTAAAATTCATCCATCGATAATACATATATATTATATCAATATAAAAAACTATTCATCAATCGACCATTCTATCAAACAATCAAAGACAACATTACCTGAAATCTATTCAATAATCATCGGCAAGTTGTCGCCTTCAGCTAAGTTCACAGTCGGTGAGTCAATGTCAATATCAAGCTCGGCAAAACTATCAACAATTTCAGAAAAAGAAACATAATAGAAAATCAAAAAAGTTATATGATGTGCCTGAAGGTGCGATTACACGGTCAAGAGCCAAGACTTTAGCTAACAAACTTGTTAATTATGCAGCAAAGTATATAGAGCATAATATAGAGACGAACCCTTCAATTATGGACATGAAGCTTTCTAAGCATGTACTTCATTGGGACTTAGCTAAAGAAGTTATTTGAATAAGCCACTCTTCAAGAAGCAACCCCAGAAGTTGAATAATAAAGATATGTCTTTAATAAGCATGTTATATTATTATTATTATGTAATGTTTCGTTAGCTGGAGTCATAATAAGATTGCAATGTTTCCAAAAGATATCACTTTGGTGACTTTTGAAACATTATAGAGTTGTAACTTTGAAGAGTTGTGTATCTTCAAAGGTTGTGTCTTTCTTTTATATCAATTTACAGAGTTGTAACTTTGAAGAGTTGTGTCTCTTCAAAGGTTGTGTCTCTCTTTTATATCTATTTACAGAGTTGTAACTTTGAAGAGTTGTCTCTCTTCAAAGGTTGCATCTTTCCTTTAGAGTCACAAATCAATGCCTTTAGGAGTCTATATATAGAAGGCATTGCAATCTGTAATACATATTGAGTGATTGTTGTTGATTGTGATTTTCACAGATTATTCAACCAGTCAAGTGCATCAACCGTTGATTGTTTATTCCGATCGGTGAGTCATATCCGAGGGTATTCATCATTTGTTTTCTTGCAACAAATCTTGGTGAGTCATATCCAAGAATTGTTATTTCATTTCGTATTTTCATCTTCATCTACGTTTTATTCATCATTTCCATCCTTAATTTCGTGCCCCAAGTAATACAAATCACTCAGTCAACCAGACCGAGTGATATTTCAATTTTTCCGCGCACATTCTTTGGCTTTCACGAAGTCAAGGCGTGTCATTTGATATCAGAGCCCTGTTGTATCCTTGTATCAGAGTTACAATGATGACGAGAAGTGCAGCCACAAATCAAAACAAGGAAGCAAGTGTCCCAATAACAAGTGCACAACTTCCATTACCGCCGATCCCTCAAGATAGTGAACCTTCTTTCCAAGCGCAGATTGATGAATTGAATCAAAATTTCAACACAATTCATCAACTTCTTTTGGAGGATAGGCTTGCTAATGCTAAAGCAACCGTAACTTCATCTTTAAGAAGAAATTTTCCAGCACCACCAAGGAGAGGCCGTGGGGGTCTAAAGGGCCGAGGTGGACAATATGGTAATCATTCCCTCGAAACTGATTAGGATTATGACTTAGAGGGTAATTCTCATGAGTATGGCCAACCTAGGCACAATTATAACAACGAATTACGGAATGTCAAGGTGAACATGCCGTCTTTCAATGGTGTATGCAATGGTGATTTCTTTTTAGATTCGGTGGATAAAGTGGAACGAATTTTTGACTGCTATGAATACATCGACCATGCTAAGATCCAACTTGTTACAATAGAATTCGAAGGGTATGCAAGCCTTTGGTGGGAAAGTCTAAAAGTACAACGAAGACGTGACAACTTAGGAGATGCGCTTAGTTGGCGAGAGCTACGCAATATTATGGAAAAGCGATTTGTACCGAAGCACTATAAACAAGAGCTTTTTCTGCTCTTGCGAGGTTTGCGGCAAAATCAACTATCCGTAGAAGATTATGTAACCGAATTTGAATCGCTTCGCATTCGGTGTGGACTTGAAGAACCAGAGGAACAAATGATGGCATGGTTTATTCGAGGCCTACATCAAGAGATCGGAGATACAGTGGAGTTGTATACATATGAGTCCATGGATGATGTGATACAATTAGCACTCAAAGTGGAGCGCCAAATTAAGAGGAAAAGCAAAGGAGTTAACTCTCAATTTACACAAAAAATAATTCAAACTACTAAGGCATCACTGAAGATAGAAGACAGGAACTTACTTTCCAAAAGTTAGCCAAACAAAGCAACAGGTGAAAAGAACCTCAATCTCGATCCTAAACCAAGATCACGAGAAGTAAAATGTTTCAAGTGTTTAGGGTTGGGGCATATTGCTAATCAATGTCCTAACAAGAGAATTATGCTTGTACAAGAGGAATCAGGAGAAATCATTAGCGATGATGAAGATCCAGATCAACAAATCAAGGAGGAGGTCATTCAAGAGGATGTTTGTCATGCCCACGAAGGGCCTTTGCTAATGATAATTCGAAGGGCCTTGTCTTCTCATTTTGGAGGTACGAATCAACAAAGAGAAAATATTTTCTATTCCCGTTGCTTGATTAAGGGCAAAATTTGCTCCCTTATAATTGATGGAGGAAGTTGCACCAACGTGGCTTCTACCAATTTAGTGGAGAAACTTGGACTTCCAACTACCGTGCATCCTACGCCTTATCGCCTGAATTGGTTGAATGATAAAAACGATTTGAAGGTAACCACTCAAGCAACCATTGATTTTTCTATTGGTGGGTATAAAGACTCGGTGTTGTGTGATATTGTGCCTATGAATGCTAGCCATCTTTTATTAGGCAGGCCCTGGCAGTTTGACAAGAAGGCCATGCATGATGGTTTCACTAACTACTATTCTTTTATGGAGAATGACCGTTTGGTAAAATTGGCACCACTTCAACCCGAGCAAATTGTGAAAGACAACGAAGCTATGAGGTCCTTAAAAGCTAAGGCGACATTATTTCTATCAAAGAGACAACTTAAAACTTCTTTGAAGGTAGGTGGTCCATTTGTGCTTCTTATGTTCAATGATCAAATGGTGGAAGATAAGGATATACCCGAAGAGGCGCTGACACTTCTTAATGAGTTTGATGATGTTTTTCCGAAAGAGATGCCTCATGGTTTACCTCCACTTAGAGGAATTGAGCATGGTATTGATCTCCAACCAGGGGCTATACTACCTAATCGACCTGCTTATCGGATGAATCCTGAAGAGGTCAAGGAATTGCACAAACAAGTGCGAGATCTTTTGGATAAAGGATACATTCGAGAAAGTTTGAGTCCTTGTGCAGTTCCTTCCCTACTTGTCCCAAAGAAAGATGGATCTATGAGGATGTGCATAGATAGCCGCGCCATCAACCAAATAACCATCAAGTACCGGTTTCCAATTCCAAGAGTTGAAGACATGCTTGATGAGCTAAGTGGAGCCTCACTATTTTCTAAGGTTGATTTAAAGAGCGGATATCACCAAATCCGCATGAGAGAAGGCGATGAATGGAAGACGGCATTTAAAACCAAGTATGGACTATACGAATGGATGGTAATGCCATTCGGTTTATCTAATGCGCCTAGCACATTTATGCGCCTCATGCATTATGTGCTTAAAGACTACTTGGGTAAGTTCATTGTGGTATATTTTGACGACATCTTGGTATATAGCTTGAACTTGGAGTCACACTTAGAACATCTTCGTGCCTTGTTTACTACTTTAAGGGCAGCAAAACTTTATGGACATCTTAAGAAATGCACATTCTTGCAAAATGAGGTACACTTCCTTGGTTTTATTATTTCTAAGAATGGATTGGCCATGGATGAAGCAAAGGTACAAGCCATCAAGGAATGGCCCGAGCCTAAAAGCATATCGGAGGTAAGGAGTTTTCATGGCCTTGCTTCTTTCTATCGACGTTTTATAAAAAATTTTAGTGCAATTATGGCTCCACTAACTGATTGCACTAAAAAAGGAAGAGAATTTATGTGGAGTCGATCTTGTCAGGAAGCATTTGAATCCATTAAAAAATTATTGTGCAATGCCCCGTTATTGGCATTACCTGATTTCAACAAAGTTTTTGAGGTTGAATGTGATGCATCCGGAATAGGCATTGGAGCCCTACTTATACAAGAGGGAAAACCAATTGCTTACTTTAGTGAGAAACTAAAAGGAGCCAATCTTAATTATTCGACATATGACAAAGAATTCTATGCAGTGATGAGAGCATTGGAAGTGTGGCAGCATTACCTTTTACCAAAAGAGTTCATAATTCATACTGATCATCAAGCCTTGAAGCATATTAAGAGTCAAGGTAAGCTTAACCGGAGACATGCCAAATGGGTAGAATACTTGGAGAGGTATCCTTATGTGATCAAATACAAGAAAGGAGAAGTGAATGTGGTGGCCGATGCATTATCCAGAAGGTACACCTTACTTATTGAACTTAAATCGAGATTTCTTGGATTTGATTGGATAAAAGATGCCTATAAAGATGATTTGGATTTTGGACTTCACTGGGAGAACTGCAAGGGAAAGGCCGAAAATGGATTTTACTTACAAGATGGGTTTCTTTTTCGATTTGGAAAGTTGTGCATACCTCTTGGAAACATTCGAGAATCATTAGTGAGGGAAGCTCATTGTGGAGGTTTGGCTTGTCATTTTGGAGAGAAAAAGACCATGGAAACACTAAAAGAGCATTTCTTTTGGCCGAGAATGGCTAAAGATGTGCACAAGGTGGTAGCGACATGCATCATATGTAAGAAGGCAAAAAGTAAGGCTCTCCCTCAGGGTCTTTACATGCCATTGCCAGTTCCAAATCATCCTTGGGAAGAAATCTCTATGGACTTTGTACTCGGCCTACCAAGAACAGCTAGGGGAAAAGATTCAATTCTAGTAGTAGTTGACCGATTCTCCAAGATGGTTCATTTTATTCCTTGCTCTAAAACAGATGATTCATCTCATGTTGCTGATCTTATTTTCAAAGAAGTGGTGAGATTGCACGGCATTCCTAAATCAATTGTCTCGGATCGCGACACGAAGTTTCTGAGTCATTTTTGGAAGACATTGTGGGGAAAGATTGGTACTAGGCTCCTATTTAGTACCTCATTTCATCCTCAAACTGATGGCCAAACCGAAGTGGTCAATCGATCTTTGGGAGCATTACTAAGAAGTGTAATTGGCAAAAGGCTTACGGATTGGGACTTGCAATTACCCTATGTTGAGTTTGCATACAACCGAAGTGTGCATGGATCTACACAACAGACCCCATTTGAGGTAGTATATGGTTTCAACCCTTTAACTCCACTAAATTTAATTCCAATTCCTATCAAACAAGTTGTAAATTTTGATGGAGCAAAGAAGGCTGAACAAGTGAGAGCCTTGCACCAAGAAGTAAGGAGAAAAATCGAGAAGAAGAATGAGTCATATGCACGACAAGCAAACAAAGGCCGCAAGGAGATTATTTTTAAGGAAGGAGATTTAGTTTGGTTACATCTACGCAAGGAAAGATTCCCTAACCAACGAAGGTCTAAGTTGCTTCCAAGAGCCGATGGTCCATTCAAGGTTTTGGAACGGATTAATAATAATGCTTATAAGATTGAGTTGCCTGGTGAGTATGGCGTTTCAGCAACTTTCAATGTGCAAGATCTATCACGTTATGAGGAGTATGATGACAAAGATTTGGAGGAGACCAACCTTTTGGATTTGAGGACAAATCATCAAACACCTGGGGAAGATGATGTGCCTGAAGGTGCGATTACACGGTCAAGAGCCAAGACTTTAGCTAACAAACTTGTTAATTATGCAGCAAAGTATATGGAGCATAATATGGAGACGAACCCTTCAATTATCGACATGGAGCTTCCTAAGCATGTACTTCATTGGGACTTAGCTAAAGAAGTTATTTGAATAAGCCACTCTTCAAGAAGCAACCCCAGAAGTTGAATAATAAAGATATGTGTTTAATAAGCATGTTATATTAATATTATGTAATGTTTCGTTTGCTGGAGTCATAATAAGATTGCAATGTTTCCAAAAGATATCACTTTGGTGACTTTTGAAACATTGTAGAGTTGTAACTTTGAAGAGTTGTGTATCTTCAAAGGTTGTGTCTTTCTTTTATATCAATTTACAGAGTTGTAACTTTGAAGAGTTGTGTCTCTTCAAAGGTTGTGTCTCTCTTTTATATCTATTTACAGAGTTGTAACTTTGAAGAGTTGTCTCTCTTCAAAGGTTGTATCTTTCCTTTAGAGTCACAAATTAATGCCTTTAGGAGTCTATATATTGAAGGCATTGCAATCTGTAATAGATATTGAGTGATTGTTGTTGATTGTGATTTTCACATATTATTCAATCAGTCAAGTGCATCAACCGTTGATTGTTTATTCCGATCGGTGAGTCATATCCGAGGGTATTCATCATTTGTTTTCTTGCAGCAAATCTTGGTGAGTCATATCCAAGAATTGTTATTTCATTTCGTATTTTCATCTTCATCTACGTTTTATTCATCATTTCCATCCTTAATTTCGTGCCCCAAGTAATACAAATCACTCAGTCAACCAGACCGAGTGATATTTTCAATTTTTCTGGACACATTCTTTGGCTTTCACAAAGTCAAGGCGTGTCATTATATTTGAATTGTAATAAGAGTAATGAGTTAACTTATGAGATAAAAAAATAATGTACCTTCATCAATTATGTTATAATGTTCATCTTCCTCGCAATTCCAGGAACTTGGAGATTTGGAACGAAGCCAACTCTGAGTGCATATTAGAGCTTCTACTGTCTTCGGTAAGAGGGAGGTTCGAAAAGAGTGAACAACCCGACCACCGCAACTAAATGCAGATTCTGATGTGACGGTAGAAACAGGCGTAATCGACACATCCTTCGCTATTACACTCAAAATATGATATCTAACAGAATTCATCTTCCACCACGATAGAATATCAAAATCCTTAGAGTACGTTACTACTTTCTCGTTTAAATACTCTTCAATCTCCGACATCCTACTACTATCCTCAGAATCGGGTACTGATTTGTAAAACGAAGAAAATAATATATTAGTAGCACCAGATGACTTTCTTAGAGTCTAGGTAGATGTTGTTGCACTTCCATTATCACCTTTATATTCCAAATATAGACGGTGTAGGACAGTCTCAATCTTTAGTGAAAACTCATCAACTCGGCTGTCATTTAACAGTAGTGAAATACAATGTCTGAGCATGATTTGTTTGCACCTTTGATCTAGTAGAAGAGCAACAAACATGAGGGCATTCATCATATCAAAGTCGCCCCAGTACTTTTGAATTTCACTTGCATGCTTTTAGCCATGATTTTCAACAAGTCATTATCACCGATGGCATAGGCGTCGATTGTTAACTTCAACTTACAAACTTCACTAATATAAACATTCGAAGTCACATAAAGAGAGACAAAAACTATCAACGTTGCATAAAAAAAAACCTTTAAAAACTTACAAAATTCTCGAATTGTTGCCCAATCATTTTCGCCCGGAGGCCCTTCTTCACCAAAAGACATTAAATACTGAATATCGGTCTCACGAAGTTTTTCAAATGCCTTTTCATATTTTCTGCATGATCTAACATCAGAAAAGTCAAATTCCACCGAGTCGGAGTGTCACTCGTAACATTACCCGTGCACGTGATTTTCATCAACTCTACGCAACTTTTAAACTGTTGCAATCGTCCAGGTGAAGATTTAATATATTTAACAGCCTTTTGAACTCGTTTAATTGCAGGTTGATGCTCTTTCAGGCCGTCATTAACAATTAAGTTAATAATGTGTGCAAAGCATCTTATGTGAAGATTTTCTCCATTCAAAACCACCTCTTTCCATTGCCTCAAAATTCGCATCAAATAAGAAATAGCCACGTTATTCGAGGATGCATTATCTATGGTGATCGTGTAGACATTCACAATCCCCCATTCATGCAAACACGTCTCAATCATCTTTCCAATTGTCTCGCTTCTCTTGTCGTCAATCTGGCAAAAGTTTAAAATTCGTTTGTGTAACGTCCAATTACTTTCAATGAAATGTCCAGTCACGACCATATGGTTTGACTGGACGTCTAGCAATCTGTGGTCAGACAAATGACCACCTCTTTCCAGTAGGGGATACTATGGTTTTTAGAAGATTCAAAATGGAATTATCGAGAGGAATTATTTCTCCTTTTTTAGATCCTTCTGAAGCATGCCAGGCCATAGAGAAGTAGCTTGAGCTGCGGTCGTTGGCAGAGAATTCGACCCTTGTTCCATCCAGTAAAAGAAAACGATGAGAAAATGATAAGAATACCCGACTCGCGGCTAAATCGACTAAAAAAGACTAACCTTAAGGTTTTGAAAGCTTGATTCGGATGATCGAAAACTCCACAGCGAATCGAAGAAAGCAATTATTAGAGGGAAGAAAAATTGGTGAAGGAGCAGCGAAGGGGCAGTCCGGGGGTCGGGTCGGGTAATTACCCTAACCTGATTCAAACCTGTAATTCTAAAATATTTTTTAATTGTTTTACCCGTCACCCGACCTGACCCAACCCATATACGGTGGGTTGGGTAATTAACCGCGGGTCGGGTCGGGTTTGCCCAGCCCTAAGTTCAACCACGTCCAAGAGTCGCATCAATTACACCATGTTATTATATGTCCAATAATTATTTAGATCTAAATAAAAATATGTGCTTCTAGAGATGGCTAAGGCTAGCTCGACCTATTATACTAACTGAGCTAGCTCAACGAGCCTGGCAAACAAGACGGGGAACGACTCGACCAAGGAACCTGACCGATCAAGGAACTTGACATCTCTACTTTGTGATGTCCAATTCAAAATAAATACGAACGATTTTAGCTGGTTGTCACTTTAAGGATATCAAGACGGCGAACGACTCGACCAAAGAACCTGACCGATCATCGGCTCATTATATGTGGTAAATTAAAAGCGAGGCCCAAACAACGGGGCAAAAAATAAAAAAATTAAAATTTAATTAATTAAAATCTAATATAAACAATTATATATGTAAAAATAATATTTTCCATCAAAATAATTTTTACTCGAGACGTCGCCACAGCTGCGCTGAAAAGGTCCAAAAGAAACCGATGATAGGCAGACCAAAATCGAAACTGGACCGTGGCTTAGCCACAGCAAATGCTCCAAACTGATGCCCAACGTTTCAAAATTTGAGATTCGGAAACGAAACCGGCTGTTCAAGTTACAAAACTGAAACCATGAAATATAGCACGGTTTTCATTTGTTTTTGAAAAAGTTAAAAATGGAAAAAATATTTATTTTAATTGTACTTTATTCAGACTTTCAAGGATTGGTATAGGTTTTATTTGGTTACTTTGTCGGTTTTGAACCAATTTTGGTTTGGTTTTTTACTCATGGTTTGGTTTTGGGTCTCACTAATTTTGACCCCTAAAATCAGAACCGAAACTATGATACCATGAGCATCAACATAGCTGAACATGAACCGAGACAGAAAAAACTCGAACAGAAACTTGTGATTCCTAATAAAACCATGATCCTAATATGGTTTTGTCCACTCTTACCATAAAGCCCATCACCTTGGCAAAGTGTTCTACGATATCTTCATAGATTTCCCAGGACTTCCTCAAATTCAAATTGACAACATCGTACAAACCAAATTCGCACTATCATATCTATTCAAAGATTTCAATTTCTGATTCAAAATCCATAGTAAAACACAAAGGTAATAGTCCAAATTTACTCTGCCAACTCACACAGAAATGTTATCCATTATTGACAGAGAGAGAGAGAGAGAGCCTGATACCGCCCAGTTTGGTGGCTGGCCAGTGGCCGGTGCTGGCGACAGTGACGGTGGTGGCGGTCCTCTACATCTTCTATCCTCGATTCTAACCCTTTAACGACTTGGATTGAAAAATAAGTAAACTTTTTGATAAATTCTGTCTTTTTCTAGCTCTTTGTTGAAAGAAGTTAGCAAATATCTCAATCATTTCTATCAATATAAAAAGTAAAATTCCATTCGAACCAAAGTACCGTTTTACTTATCTTATCACCTCTCCCACAAAAATAAAAGTCATGAGATGTATATCGATAGTTAGAGCAAAGTTGTATAGCGTCCGAGCGTAACGTGTATAAAGCGACATCGAAAGTCGCGTGGAGTCACTCTTGTTGCCTTCAATGGTCGGTCGTCGGTGGGTCGAGAATCAAGATGCACTAAGCAAGTTGTTTAGAAGCCACTTTTGGTGAGGGTTCCTTTTTCAACAATCATTTTCTAGCAATGAATATTAAGACTCGGAAATTCTGTCAGCGCAATATTGTCTCGAAAAGTTGTACGATCTTGTTCTTGATCAAAGACCAAAAGATTTACTCAAATACACTTTCGGGCGAGTCGAGAAGACACCAAAAATGGGTGGTCACACTAAAAAAGATCAGAACAATATTAGTCTCTCGAAGATTAATAGTTCGTGTAGTGACTTTTAAAAGAAGATCTGGCTACCTGCTTGACCAGAAGTTGAAGATTCTAAATAGAACTATGTATAAAATGATAAAGGAGAATGGAGATTGTTCCCGGTCTAGAAAAAAAGTGAAGGGATAATTCAGGGTGGATATTCCTGTGTTAGAATACAGATTATGCGTCTATTTCCCCCTCTTCCTCATTTTGATTAATTTAAGGAGCTGGTTTAACTGCTCTACTTGGTTTTGTTTTGCAACGATGAAAACGACTAGTTTACAAGGAGTGACACGGTTTTGGTCATGTCAGGTTCCAAAACCCAAAACCGGTTGTTACTATTCTATTATTTTAAATTGAGCATCAAAATCAAGAAATATGATGTAATTTTAGTTATGTCATGATTTAATTCGATATTAAAAAATATATTTTTATTATATTTGATTTAGATTTTGAGTAATTGAGGTGAATTTATAATCTATTTTTGGTTTATTAGGTTTTATTTTATTTTGGTTTAATGGTTTTTTACACGCAAAACCAAAATAGGACCATAAAATCTAAACAGGAACCGGATTATGGTACATACATACTGCAGTTCCACTCCGGTTCTCCCCCACCCCTAAGTTTCCCTTTTCTTGTTTGGTTTGTGTTCAGTAAGACAACTGATTTGTCAGCGCTTCTTTTCACGACTAAGTGCGAGGGGAAAAACCATTTACGCTTCCCCCAAAACAGCTTTACAAAGTTGCTTTCTCCATTCTCTTTTACCCGAAGAAATACTTGACCCGAAATAGATAAGAGGACAAATGAGCCCTTCGGGTTCAGTTCAATTCGGCTCGGTATTGTGCCGGGTTCGGCTCGGTTCCTTCATCTTTACCTTTGATCGACTACATATTGTAGCTGGTTCAGACTCGCTCGAGATTTGTTTTAATGGACGGATTAGAAACATGGAGGTAGTGGTATAGTATATATATCAAATGGCATAATAACATTACGACGATAACCCATTTTTATTTCCTTTCATCCATCTCTATCCCACTAAACATACTATGATGGTCATTTACTACATGATGGAGCATCCACTTTCATCATCATCATCATAATAATCATACCCATACTCATCGTACCCATCCTTGGAGACGTTGATTGGATCAGACGGTGGAGGTTGCATGAAAAGCTCGTGGTAGTACGTGTTACCATGCAAAAGAGAGACATAATGCGAAGTGCTTCCTGGATTCGATGCATTGTAACTTACACCATGTACGGGAGGTAATAGATATGAGGATGGGTATGGGTGCTGCTGAGGTGGAGGGCCGAGATTCATCAACTCTAAATGCTGAACATGATCTTCGCCGTCCATTTCACCACCCGGGATCTCTTTTTCACTTGCGCTGTGAGGGTTTCCAGTTTTTCCCTTCTTCTTCTTCTTTTTCTTCTTTTTACCACCGGCGCCGGTTCCTTCAGAAGGATCGGCTTCTTTGTCTGACTTCTCGTCGTCGGCTTTTTCCGGCGAGGCTTTCTCCTCTTTCTTTCCTTCTTCGTCAATATTCTTGGTTTGGGCATTGTTTTTCATATCGGCAGTTTCAGGCCATAGCTCAGCTTGCTTCCCAGATTTCAACAGCTTCTTGACGAGAGTGTCTCCACTTACATTACCCGTGACCGTAACTTTATGCAACATGGAGTCGATCACAGTAGAATAAACACCTGAACATGTCGAGCTCGATCAGAATGGATAAAGTTTAGTTTAGAAAAACAAACCCTGATTCTACCCTTACCATCGATGGCCTGAAGCACTTTCTTTACTTTCCTCTTGCATCCTTCACAGTGAATCGAGACTCGCAACGCCCATGTCTGCGAATGATCACAGGATAGTGAACATGTACTAAGACCAAGAAGAACCAAGACAAGCTTCGATGATTCTTCTAAAAAAATCGAATACCTGGTATTTCAGTGGCTCGGGAACTTCTCCTTCAGCTGGTTTCGTTGCCATCTCACGGATAGAGAAGCAGAGCAGAGGGGGTAGAGCGAGAAGTAGAGTGAGTGTAAGCTTTAAAAGAAGTGGAAGAAAAGCAAGAAAGCGAGAGAGAATCTTGAAATGATGCCACTTCACTCTCAGTAACCATGGGGGCCCACACTGTCTTCTTCACACGTCAACTAAATCACGTGCCAAATGCATGTCTTCTTCGGGCGGGAGAAAGAGAAGCACCCTCGACTGAATAAGGGATTGAAAGATTATTGATTATTAAATTTAATGAATAAACTCAAAAAAATTATTAGTTTTTTATAATAAATTTTAACTAATTTTTAAAAGGTCAAACAGTTACCAAATTTAACATGTGACCCATCGATTTATTTGCCTTACATGTTTAGTTTCTATTAGTTCAAGTTTCAGGTTATTTTTACCACTATAAAAGAAGTTATGATTATTTTAATAACAAAATGTCAAAAAATTATTACGAGAGTTTTTAAAAATAAATAATATAAGAGTCACTTCGTATGTTACTATATTTTGTTCTTTTTCTTCTATAGAAATTCAGTTTTCTAAATTTTGATTTCTTTCACAAACAGTAGAGTTATATCGAGAACAATAAACCATTGTCGCATCATCCAACAATGGTTTAACCAATCCCAAAAACAAGCTCAAAAAAGATAACTCAACTTTCAAACATAAGGCACATCTATTGTGTACTTTTATTTGGAAACTTGTTACAGAAGTCTCGTTCTGAAATGTGTACTTTTATTTGGAAAGGCATGAACAAATTTTACATCTTCTATGATTTATCATCATTAATTTATTTCCATTAACATCAAATGGTTTCTCACCTTCTACGCTAGGGCTGGCAGTTGAGTCGGGTTGACTAAATGAACATGACCAAACCCACGTAAAAAGTGAGTTTTGATCGGTTAATTATAATCTAAAACTCGAATATTAACAAACTTACCGATAAGCGAATAGTGTCAGATTGTTTTTCAATTAAACTTACCAATTTTAATAAAAAGTGTTCATAAATTATATTATATGAGCTCAATTTATGTTCAAACTCTTGAAATAATGACATAGAAAAGTAAGTTTCAAAACTTTACTCAGTTTTATTTTTTGAATAGATGTTATTCTAAAAAAATTATATTTATTTATTCCGTTTCAAAAATTTGTTAGTTCTAATGACTTCTTTCAAGTTATTGATGTTTTTATCGGATTTTTTGAGGTTTGATGCCATAGCGAAAGCTTTCGTAATTTTGCATTCTTTTTCTTTTAGCATTATCGTGAATTTTCTTCTCATTTTCTTCCTTTTTTCTCATAATTCGTTAATCAATCTATACAAGAAAGTAGGGGTGGGCGTCGGATCGGATTGGATCGGATTGTTGCCGATCCAATCCGATCCGACAGTAGTCGGATTGGCGTTGCCGATCCGATCGGATCGGCTGAAGAACATCATCCGAATCCGATCCGATCNCCACCCCTGCAAGAAAGTAGTACTCTAACATGAAACTCGACTATATCTGTTTTTTTACTTTTTTTTTTCATTTTCACGCATTTTATTTTTTCTTGTGAGCATGAATTATGATAATGAATTTAACTCTCTATCTTTTTGTAAGTCTATATATTCATAGGATTGGGCTGACCGAACCGATCTATTGGATTAAATCAAAGGTTTCGGATTGAGTTGGATTAGTTCAATTTGTGTATTAAAAAAATTAAGTCAAATTATGTTTTATAATTTGGGTTGCGGGTCAGGTAAAGATTTTTTTTTCATAATTAAATCGATAGCTAGATTTAATTATATGAATTTTTTTTTACAAAAAGGCAAATTCCAAAAAGGCGAAATTCTTCGCCCCCAAGACCCCCACACCCCGGCCCGGCAGCATGTGAGAGAGTTAATCACGATGACTCAGCGGCCCAGAGATGAGAGGCCTTTACCTGACACCACAAGAAGCAACCTCAACATTGAAAGATTAAACTCTCACATTGTAATGACACAGGCTTCGAACCGTGACTCTTGATCTAAATCTGTCATCCCTGAACCAACTGAGTTATGTCCGTGCAGACAAGTTAGTTAGTTACCTACTTATTAACTTAGTCACTTCTTCTAGTAAATAATTAGATACAATATTGAAAATTAGTAGATTATTTTGGTGGATATTACTTTTTTAGAAAAATATGCGTTTTGCTTTAATTTTTTTAAATGTTGATCAACCAAACCGAAAAACCAACTAAATCCAAATATTTTTGGGTCGGGTTGGAAATATTGATTGCGGGTTGCAAGTCGATTTTGGGTTTAACTGTCAAATCAAAAATTGATTGGGTCATTTTTAATTGTTTTAAAAACCAACTCAAACCGACTCATGAGCATCCCAACATGAACTTCTTAGTTTTTCTATGGAAATCATTTTTGATTGTTTGGTTTGATTACTATTTTATATATTTATGTTTTTATTTTATATTTTATATGGTTGACATGGATACACAATATTTCAATAGTATATTTCATGTAAAAGTACAATTTTACCGATAAAATATCCATTTTGAATTAATTCTTTTATTTTTTACATATAGTGCTTGCATTTTGAATTAATTCTTTGTATACAATGTAAATGGATTGTCAAACCAAACTCAACTCGCGCTTAACTCTTTCCAAAACTTGCTCAACTGGAAGCTCAATCTGAAACTCAACCTGAATTAATTAACCAAATCTAGCTGAATGTTTGAGTTGGTTATACTTCCGATATCTTAGTTAATCAGACATGTTTCGAGTTTAATAGATTAAAACCTAACTTGTCCGATGAGTTATTTTTTGGTCAAAAACCTAGACCAAACTTATGGGTCCCACCCTATTCTACACCTATGTATAGCCATTTTTTAAACAGAGCATCAAGGATCTTTTTGTGCCAAATGCCAAAATGACTATCATTGAAATAAAAAATGCAGAATAAAAAAATAAAAAAATAAAAATAATAGAGTCTAATGATTTACATGAAAATCCAATACAAGAAAAAAAAGACACAAACAACAGCTAATTCCATCTAAGTTCAAAAAATGTTTGAACTTGATCGCATTCAACGCATCAATCAATATATCTCCAAAGTTACAACAAATGCTAATTTTACTCCTGGCGTAGACATTAGGTACAACTTCACGACCAAAATGACAAGGAATATTGATGTGCTATATCTTTTTGTGAAACATATGATCTTTAGTGAGAATACTAGCTCTCTTACTATCGAAAAACATTGTGCCAATTTGTAAACATTCGCTAAACTTACCAAACAACCCCTTTAACCATAATTACTTCCTTGCATGCTTCAGTACTAGCCATATATTCTGCCTCTGTCGTAGACTATGCAACGGTATCCTTTAAGGTAGCTTTCAAACTCAGTACGACCTCCAACTGTAAACACATACCATGTACGAGATCTCCTTTAATTAAGATCTCTTGCATAGTCAGAATCAACATACTAATTATCGATCCTTTGTTCTTTCAAACACATGATAAACATCTCTAGTCCCTTCTAGATATCTAAGAATCCAATGAACAACTTTCAAGTATTCCTTTCTTAGATTTGTCATGTAATTACTAACTACACTTATTGCATAAGATAAATTTAGACCCAAGGAAACCATAATATACATGAAAGATCTCATTGTCTTAGAATATGGAACTTGTGACATATACCAATGCAAAACCTTCAGGTCATTGTATGTATATGTTTTCATCAAGCTCTCCATATAAAAATACAAATTTAACATTCATCCCATTGTCCTAGAATGAAACTCAAGAATATACTTGTAGAAAACTTCAAAGTTGTATATATATGTCTTCATCAAGCTCTCCATATAAAAATACAGATTTAACATCTAACTACTGAAGTTTTGTCGAGCATAGCCACAACACCAAGCAAAACTCGAATCAAATTGTGCTTAACTATCAATTAGTGAAGTCTACACTTGGTATATGACTATAACCCTTAGCAACGAGACATGCTTTGTACATGTCTTCTTATAAATTCGATATACCTTTGTTTCTGTTGAACAACTATTTACAACTGATTGATTTCTTGGCCTTCAATAATTTAACCAAATGTCAAGTGTCATTCTTTTGAACAGACTTCATCTTCTTTTGTATGACAATCATTTATTTTCGAAACTCATTTGAACTCATTGCCTTTAAATAAGTGGTTGATTATTCACTAAAATAATTTTTTCCACTACACTCAAAGTATAAACTATTAAATCTGTCTCACCATATTTATCCAGAGGTTTAATTTCCCTTCTCAATCTACTATTGGTGATAGGGGTGGGCGTGGGTCGGGTCGGGTCGGGTTTGGAAAAATCTTTACCTGACCTTAACCCTATAAGAGAAAAAAAAATTACCCTATCGATTTAGGATTGATAGATTACCCAAACCCGACCTGACCCTATTGTTATCGGGTCAATACGGGTCGGGTTATCGGGTCATCAACATTAAATCAAATTAAATCCATCCAGATATAAAATATCATTCAGCATGCTAAAATTCATTAATCGATAATACATATATATCACATCAATGTAAAGAAACTATTCATCAATCGACCATTTACAACAGCATTCTAACACATCATTATATGTTTTATATTCTACCAAGCAATCAAAGACAACATTACCTGAAATCTATTCAATAATCATCGGCAAGTTGTCGCCTTCAGCTAAGTTCACAATTGGTGAGTCAATGTCAATACCAAGCTCTGCAAAACTATCAGAAATTTCTGAAAAAGAAACATAATAGAAAATCAAAAAGGTTATATTTAAATTTTAATAAGAGTAATGAGTTAACTTTTGAGATAAAAAACTATGTACCTTCATCAATTGTGTTATAATGTTCATCTGCCTCGCTATTCCAGGAACATGGAGATTTGGAACAGAGCCAACTCTTACTGCATATTAGAGCTTCTACTGTCTTCGGTAAGAGGGAGGTTCGAAAAGAGTGAACAACCCGACCACCACAACTAAACGCGGACTCCGATGCGACGGTAAAAATAGGCGTAATCAACACATCCTTGGTTATCCCGACATCAGAAAAGTTGAATTCCACCGAGTCGGAGTGTCACTCGTAACATTACCCGTGTATGTGATTTTCATCAACTCTATGCAACTTTTAAACTGTTGCAATCGTCCAGATGAAGATTTAATATATTTAACAGCCTTTTGAACTCGTTTAATGGAAGGTTGATGCTCTTTCAGGCAGTCATTAACAATTAAGTTAATAATGTGTGCAAAGCATCTTACGTGAAAGACATTCTCCATTCAAAACCACCCATTTCCATTGCCTCAAAATTCTCATCAAATAAGAAATAGCCACGTTATTCGAGGATGCGTTATCTACGGTGATCGTGTAGACATTCACAATCCCCCATTCATGCAAACACGTTTCAATCATCTTTCCAATTGTCTCGCCTCTGTGGTCGTCAATATGGAAAAAGTTTAAAATTCGTTTGTGTAACGTCCAATTACTGTCGATGAAATGTCCAGTTAAAACCATATAGTTTATGGTTTGACTGGACGTCCAACAATTTGTGGTCAGACAAATCCTTTGCCTATTATTCTGTAGAAAGTCTTTTAGTTGTGTTCTCTCCTTCTTGTATAATAACTCAATATCTCTTGCAACAGTTCTCCGAGAAGGCATAACAAAAGATGGTTGGAAATATCTGAATGCTTCATTGAAGCTATCTGATTCTACTAATCTGAGAGATAGTTCATCTTTGATCAACATTTTGACTATTACTTCAGTCCACCTTCTTGAGAAAAAAAAGAGGCGCTGGATGAGAAGCTTTTTGCCTCTTTCTTCGTCGGAAATACCAACTTCTACTGCTTAGCATCCTGGGTAGATAAATATTTTTTGCAGGATGACAAATGTCATGACAAGTTTGATGTACCATACTTCCTTGAATGACAACCGTAAACCGCACCACAATATTTGCACTTTGCTTTAGGATCTTCAGAAGAAGTATCGATCAATGAATAATGTTCCCAAACCGTAGATCTCAAAGCTCTTTTCTTTGTTGCAACATTTGTATCGGTTCCAGTGCTCGACGTACTTGTCATCCTGCACAAGAAAAAAAAAATTTAAGCAAAAAGAATGAACTATAATAATCACGCCAAAATGAAAGACTCCAGGGGCAATCGACAACAAAACAAAAATCAATGGACAAGAATGAATACAATCGAACAAATACAATGATTAAGGATTGCAGAAATATGATAACTACAACAAAATCCCTAAAGGGAAAAGAGAAAAGAGTGAAAATGGTTAAAACCTCATGGCCAGCTGGTGACCAGCTTGAACACAAACAATGCAACACCCAAACCCCCTCATTAGAAACCTTAAGTCATAATCCTCCTAGATCCAACAAAGAAAGTAAAATAAACTATTGATTCTAGATTCAAACTGACATAAAGATTTGAAGTGGGAAAAATCGAACTGAACAAAAGACGTTGGGTGCCGTTGCAGAGAAGCACTTACTCGAGACTGTTAGACATTGGTCATCTTAACAGGAGGACAAGTTATCTCTAGCTGCCAGACTCTAGTAAAAAATCGTGAACTTCTAAAGAAGCTAGCTCAAAACAGACGAATAACAAGAAAACAAAAACAAGAAGAAAAGCAAAAAAAGAGAAATAAATACCTCAAATGCCAGAAGGATATCTGATTCTAAGCTTTACGGGAGAAGAAAGACGAGCAAGACATCCGGACAGGGAGGAATCGGCGAATACAAGGCGAATCGAAGAAGGCGGGTTAACTCGCGACTAAATCCACTCAAAAGGCTAACCTTAAGGCTTTGAAAGCTTGATTCGGATGATCGGAAACTACACATCGGATCAAAGAATTTCTTGCAAACCTTGCCAGGCTTATAATTTTAAACTCATCAGCTTATCAAAAGCACTGGCCACCTGCTTTGCTCCACGAAGTCTGGAGGATTAGAAAATATAGAGAAGGATGGATGACCTTCGTTAGTTCGCCTCTCACTCTCGAATCTAGATAACTTAGAACTTCTAAGTTGCCCTAACCCAATTCGAGTAATTCGAGTAAAAACGGGTCTTGTGGGTCGGGTCGGGTATTTACATTAACCCGATTCTAACCCGTAATTTTAAAAGTTTTTATAAATACTTTAGCCGTTACCCGACCCAACCTTACCCGTATACAGTGGGTCGGTTAATTACCTGCGGGTCGGGGCGGGTTTGCCCAGTCCTAATTGGCGATATAGTACTGTGGTGATGCCAATACTAATGACTAAGCCAGCTACTATCACCCTGATATTTGAGCCGATCTCACTGGAAGACTCTGATGTTTGTCCTACGTTAATTCAACTTTCACTTCGTTGCTCAAAACACTCTTATTTTTATCAGAAAAGACTCTAGAAATTGAATTTCAAATCATAGTTGTTTCATCAAATACTATGTTTATGTTGATAATTACTTTTCTGGATGCAAGGCATCATAACTTGTAGACCTTGATAGCAGACTTGTACTTGAGGAATGTAAACTTCTTAGACTGGAGTTATAACTTTCCATTATCAACATGAGAATATGCAATGTACCCAAAAAGCCTCTTATTAAGAGCTTTCAATTGTGAAAGATTCACTAAATAACAAGTAGTATTAGAACCTTCAGCCCAAAACAACTTAGGTAAATTCAAATATGAGAGCGCACACTGAATTTTTTTTTTTATTTTTCTATTCATTTGCTCTGTAGCATCATTTTACTGAGGAGCATAAGATACCTCAAAATTTCATCTGACCTGCAGAAGGAGTTGGACATATCTAAATACAACTCTAGCTCATTATTGGTGCTCTAGTGTTCCTTTCATATTGTAAGTGATTCTAGTTAAAAAAACAAAGACTATTAAAATTTACGGAAATTCTCTTACTAAAATACTCAGGTCCATCCATCCAAAGTGTTCAAAATTATAGTATAAATAAATCATTATACAACTAAATCGAAAGAAATACTATTCAAATGAGTTCACTCACAAATCCTTACCAATTACAACTAAAGAGAAATAAATGGTAACTATGGATTCTTCAAAGAAATCTCCACCAATTCCAAAATCGACTGCTACCCTGATGTAAAAAAAAATATTGTCAATTTTTGTGAGTGACAAACTCGTAAGTTACCTATATTTAGTGCATTCTGGTTAAAACTTAGATTTTATCTTTTCTTCCATAAATCGTGATCTATTCTATATGATGCATGCATTTTGAAACTCAATCAAAACCATGCATATTTCACCATTTAAAACCCCAGCTCCACGAGCCCCAAGAAAATCAAAATTTATTCCCCTTGAGAAAAACTCAGCCCATCGGGGCCCTGTAAGATATTTAGAAAAGCCGTCACATACGTAGGTGACTATACTACAAAATTCCCTTATTGCCATATAAAACATCTCGTATCAGTGAAAAAAGAGTGTCACATAAGGATCACCCCAGCACACCACAGAAAGACGGGCTAAAAGGCTCACTATCTCATAAGTCATAAAGAATCTTAGTGTTGGTCCTCCCTAGGTACCAACCTTAACCCCCCAGATCAAACCATAGTGGCCTCAGCCGACTGTCATCCAAAGGCATCCTGTTAAGGTGTCCCAGACCTAAGTCATCGTAACCCGATGCCGATCAGGAACCCAACCGTTAGATACCTGGGTCAAACCACAGCGGTGCACAGCCCGCTGGAAACCAAGGACAATCTGCTAAGATGGTTCTAATCCCGGTCATGCACGTGACACGAAATTGAAAATGGAAGGATGGTTTTGGTGAAGGTTGGCTGATTTTATGGAGTTGGAATGTTTTTGGGGATGAAGAATTTATGGCTAATTTTCAGAGAGTTTGATGGAAGATAATGATCACGAAACGGATGAAAGATCTAAATGGAACTTGCTACTAACCTTTCTTCCTTGCAAGGATGATGAAAGAAGCAAGAAAAACTCAACTCACTAGCTCGGAAGTAAGTTGAATTGGGTTCTTCTCAGACGGCCGGATATGACTCACCGGAGGTCGATCGGAAGGGAGCTTAGGAAATGAATTCCAAAGAAATGACAATCCACTCTAATTTTCAATATTACAAAGTTGCTTACAATCATCCTCAGGTGAGGTTTTTATAGACTCTAAGTAGGCTGAAATTATAGCCACATTCAGTTGAATGAATCATCCCAAATATAGTGACTACATTCAACTTGAAAAAAAAAACTAAATTCTAGCAATTTTTTAGCAGCTAACTAACATCACATGGAGGAGAATAAACTCCCTCAATGTGAAGGGAGAGAGTTGGCTGCTAATAAAAAAGTAGAAACCCATAAAACTCATAAGAAACACATAAAACCCATGAGAAACCCACAAAACACATAAGGAACCCATAAGAAACCCATAAAAACCCATGTCATACCCATGTGCACGAAATTAGGCATGAAATGAGCTAATACTAAAGATAAAGTTTGTAAATGAAATAGTATTGCATGGGCCATGCAATGCTAGAAGCCGAGTGCACTATCTTCTCGGGTCCATTTCACTTCTTCTCCTTGATCCATCCATGAAATAAGATGTTTTGGCTGCTCTTGATCATTAGAAGAAGGCTCCATGAATGATATTTCATTAGATAGGATCCTTGCAAAATGAACAAACAAATTAGGAAATCTTTTGGCTCGACTTCGGGTGATGGCTCCTTGAGGCAACTTATCCCGTGCATGTTAGCACGCATGCAGTATCCCTGGCCAGATTTAGGGGTATTAGGGCACCCTAGGGAACGTATCATCACCGCCTCATCACCCATCTATATCACATCATGTGATATCACACCGGTCAAGCCACACCAACTCCGAACGGAAGGGGCTACGCCTCACCTTGACCAAACGAATGAGTCTGACCTCCCGACCGAGCCACACCAACTCTGAACGAATATGGCCGATCGCATCCAAACAAAATCCAACAAATTTTAAAACCAAAACAAGTTTTAAATAAACATGGAAATCTAACCAATCAATATTTATCCTATGCAGATAGGCAACCCAACAAATCAAGAAAAAATATCAATCATTTAAATCAAACCAACCATTAATAGCCAATAATAGCAATTCATGCCCTATCTGGAATTCAAAACATATTTAGTTTAAATCATTTAAATTAAACTACATATTAATACTTTAAAATCGACGTGCTGGCGACTAGGTCCGTCATTTTTGGGTGTCAATCACCAAAATACGGTTATTATCAATTCTAAACTATGCATCTAGGTTTTATGCAAAAAAAAATACATACCTTACCTCTCCCGACGGATTCGAACCAGTTTGGTAGGTCCGGGTCGGGTCAACCCGGTCCGTTAGGCCTGGGTTGGGTCTCCCGACCTGATTATGGCACCCAAATCGGCCGATCTTCGCATCAAAACACTCACAACAGGGAGGAGAAGAGTTATGTGCCGAAGATCGACCGAAAAATCGAGGTTTCGGGGGAAAAACAACGAAACCATACACATTCGTTTTTTCCCCAAAATCAGGCAAAATATCGGCTTACCTCGAATGCCGCTTCACAAAGGTTGCTCCCCTCATCGTCGCGGACGTTTTGGCACTACGATCTCATCGAACGGTCGTCGTTCGCCGGTGGGCTCTCTCTCTCTGTTCTTGGTGTCGGGGAAGAGGATTCTCCTCCTTCTTCCTTTTTTTATTTTTATTTTTATATAAAATAATATTATAATTAATAATTAAATAATATAATATTATTAAAACATAATATTTATTTCGTGTAACGTTCCCAGTTTTCGTTCGATTCCCGTAGTTTCACTAAAAATCTCAGTACGATTATGTGTCCACTAATTTCGTAAAATCAACTTTTACGTCACATTTGAAAATCGTAGCTCGATTTTATCCCGAAATATTCTAATTTAATTAGTTTGACCAAGGCATCGCACGTGACATATACGAAAAATTTACGTTCCGTATACGACAATTGATTAGTCAAACTTCGCGAAATTTTTTCTTGAAATGTAGGATTTAAAATTTCGAGTCCTTACACTATCGTTTACCATCCAAGAATTGAATCAGCTATAAGGGCTGTAAATTACAGCTTTTGTTACTTTCGTGTACAAAGATCGGACAACTTTTGATTTCCAGTAAAATATTTGTCAGAACCAACAATTCTGATAGTGTGTAAGAGAAAATAAGACGACCGTAAGAGAAAATACCAAAGAGAGCGATATCGCCATCTTCAAGCACTGGAGTGAGGCCAAAAGGCTATCAAAGAGGAAACCATATTTTAGTACATGAAACAGTGAAAAAAAAAGAGAGAGAGCGAGACGCGACATTCTTCTTGAGAAAAGCAGGCTGTTTATGGTAGCCATTGAAGGGTTGGCTTGGACAAGCGGGAACTCTACTTATTTCTCGTAGAGTCGGATTGTTAAGTATCGAAAAGACTTAATAATCACGTAGTTTTAGTGGTCAAATTACTAGGAATTAGTAATGATTTAATGGAAATAATTAGATTTTTAGAGATAATGCTGCAGCGATGCCACAATATTCTGTATAATATCAGTGACGTTGTTTTTACGTGATTTTGCCTGATATTTTATATATTTTTATTATCACGGGATTTGTATTTCCATGTAATTGCAGAATATTAATGTGGATATAAGCTGGAACAATCACAAAAAAGAAGGAATAATCAAGTCAAATTCAAATTTGGAAACAAGAATATCTTTAAAGATTTGAAAATTTTTCATAATCTCAACATCTTTCTAAACTGACCCAGATCTTCTTCTAAATCGTAACAGCTTCCCAAATCTGCTCGAGCTGCACGCATTCTACATAAAGAAACGAGAATACCACGGATTGGGTGTGTTAGAATTGGAGAACGAGATTCACGATCAAGCTTCAGGCGTAAATCCGAAGAAGAGGTTCACGGCAGCGAGGGAACGAGACTGTGCGACCAACGACTTTCGACGGCGAGGACCAAAATTCTCTCCCTTTGATTTTCGTTTTTACTTCCGTGAATTATATGAACTCTTGATAGTTATTGTAGAACTATTTTGTTTGAATTAAAATTAGAGTTTTTCATATATTGATTTGCTTAATGAAATTGCATGTTATCTTTTAGAACTCATTTTAATAAGAGTTTATATATCTTTGTTTTGCTATGATTATTTTTCGAGCAATCCCGACAATACACCCTTGCACGATTGCTAAGTGCTATTTACGAAATTATTGCTTTGCATTGATATGATTTAGGGCAACACGACAATACGCTCTTGCGTGTTGCTAAGATGTGTATTAAAACCATTAGGTGGTTAGATCGAGTGACACTGTTTAGCGAGTAGTGTTTTCATCATGTTCATTCCAACCTAGTGCTGTCAAATCGAACTTGTTCTTAAACCCGACCATAGAGGCAACGCCAGCCCCGGTTTGTTAAGTGTTCGGACCAGAACTAAACTGATGTTGTGACTAATGCTGCAGTACCCGCCGATGGCAGTTCAAGTAAATCAATTTACAGAAAGCCCTAGTCGAGATTCTTATAAATTCTCAATTCGACCACCAACTTTACTTTTCTGCTTAATTTAAGATATTAGTTAGACACTTTTATTAATTTTTAATCTAGGAGTAGAAAATAGATACAAAAATCAAACATTTAATGTTATTCTTTATTCTTTATGATAGTTTGCAATTTATTTTTTAAATTAGAGATTTGACTTATATTCGTGGGATCGATATTTTCATTACTACGTTGCGACACGTGCACTTGCATTTTAGCAATTACATTTTCAAGCAACACAGATCTCACGCTGCTCGTGCACATCGACTTTGAAAGTCCGTGTAGCTTCATCGCCAATGAAGAGGGAAAGTTGAAGAAATCTTTGACCGAGAGGACTGAAGAAAGATGAAGAAGAAAGACGAAGAAGAAGGTCAAGACAGAGGGAAAAAGCAAGTAAAAATGAAAGGAGTTACTGAACTTGGCTTACTTTTCAACTCATTGTCCATCAATTAATTACTATTATTCAATTGCGAATTTATATCCATTTTGTGAATATAAACTTCTTAAAGTTACTCTTTTAATTCTTTTTCAACTCGAATAAGGGGTTTTGCATGAATTTATTGATAAAATAATAAAAAGAAAATACAAAATCAATTAGGTGAATGTTAAGTAAGTTGTGATGTATTAAAATGTAATGATGCAAATATCAGATTGACATTATATCATATACATATAGTTTTTATCATCTCATCAAATAGTTTTTTTTTCCAAGAACATGTTTTTTAGTAGTCAACTAAGTACAATATTTATACATAAATAATAAAATATTTATTACGTTAACTCTACCCAAAAGTCTCAATTCATAAAAATTATAAATCTACGGATTTCAATGGTTTTCCATTAAATTGGGATCTATATTGATTAGATTGTTATTGTATTATGCAAGATCGAGGTGCGGAAACCATCAGTCGATTTTGATGTGGCTTAATGATCCACTTTCTTTTTTCCTCTCTCTCTCTCGCTCGCCAGACAATGACTTCCATCGTTCGCTTTCTTCTTTGTTTTCGTCTTCCGCTCTGCGACGAGCCCTCCAGAATGCAACCTTTGCGTATCCATGAAAGTTGAACGTGCTCGAGGTAAGACTGCGTGTTTTCATTCCACTTATTACCTTTTTTTTGCATCTTTTACTGTTTATCGATTTTTGGTCATACCCTCTGCGTCCCCTTTCTTGACTGCTTCGCCTCGGCCTGCCTTCTTTCCCTCTTGTTGAGCCGCAGTAAATCAGGATTCTGACACTTGCCCACTTTTCCCAGGTTGATGTTCTCAACTGGGCTTCCACCTTCACGTTCATCAATGGAGTTTGCTTTGTTGCAATCATTATGTGCATGGTTTCGCTTTAATCGAAATAAGCTCATGTAATCTGTTTTTTTTCCTTTTTCGTCGCATATGGTTCTTTTCTCAACGAGAATTTAGTTACTTTTTTATGGTTTATTGTCTTCAAATTGCAATTCTGGTTATTTGGTTTATCTATTTTGATTCTGTTCTGGTTTTTTGGTGGTTAAATAATATGATCTTTTGCTTGGTTCAGGCTTCCAATTTGAGCTTATGTTTTTTTTTTCTGTATGCGTGAATTTGCTGATAGCTTTGAACACAAATTCTTGGGCTTCAAACCAGATTTGAACGTAAATTTTTTGAAGGCTGCGATAGTTTCATAATGTGGATGGCTGTACGAGGAATTTCATCAGTCAGCTGATCTCCATGGCCTCAGATCCCCAAATTATGCATTCCATATTTCTGCTACTGTTTCTTTTACTTTAGTATACTGTTGACTGTTTTGATTTCCTTTTTGCTGTTATCATTTTCTTCTTGCGGTTATTGGTTGTATTCTTACTTTTCTTAAAATTGGCAATGGAATGGTCAAGCTTAGAGATGAACACTAGTTTGTCTAGTTTATCAGAATGTGATTCGTTCTCACCAAGACATGGAAGAACCTGAAAACGATGCTATAGAATCTGTAGTCTCACCATTTTCCTCGCAAACCGGCAAGATTTTTGCACCGCCACTGGTCCTTCCTGGCGTTGGAGAGCCGTATCAGGCAGTGATTCCATCTTTGATAATATAATGTCAATCAGAGAGTTTGGAGGCCGGGATTAACTTGCCGAAGTTTGTTCATGAATGTAGCCAGATTTCTGATAGAACTGAAAATTTAGAACTGAGAGTTGACCATATCGATAAAGACGTGTCATTTTCATTCGAGTCTCAGTGAATCTTGGAGAGATATGTTCTGTCAATTTCATCTTCACTAAATGCCAATTTTTTAAACTTTCAAGGATTTGATACAATTAAATTGATATTTTTTGCAGCTTTCTCTGACCTATGGAGAGGGGAAAATGTCATTTGAAGATTATGTCTTTGCTTGAACAAGTGTAGTGGGTATGGATATTTTAGTAGAAGCCATTGGAATAGGGAAAGGAAAGAAGGAGCTTACCAGGAAATCCATGGAGTCCAACAAAACCAGCCATGTAATTTCAGTTCATTCTGAGCTATTGGAAGAGGCTTGCTCTTTGCTAACTTCTTCAGAAATCGTCAAGATTCTGACAGGAGATTTTAGATTGAGCAAGACAAGATGCAATGACCTCTTTTGTGAAGCTGTTTGGCCTCGTCCTTTGGCCCGAGGATGGCATTCCGAGCAGCGCAATAAACATGTTTTATTTGGTTCCACATGTTCTTCCAGAGCCAGAGTTTGGTAAGAATTCAAAAGCTTCAACTCCATTGACTTCTTCGGCCATTGCTAATCGAGTCGAAAATGATATCAAGACTTGAATCTTCCTCATGTCGATACAGATAAAGCTACTGATGAACTGTGAATGATGCAAAGGGAACTCTGTGAAAAGAACCTTTTGTTTCTGCCTGAATCAAAACAGCCTTGCGTTAGTTCTTCTAAGCTTTCCAATAGTGCCCTTTTTGAACACCAGTTTTTCAATAAAAAGGGGAAACGAAGGAATGGAGCCCGACATAATAATCTTAAGGCGATGAAAGCAGAGACAGAAGTGTTCCTCCACAAACTCCTGGGCAAACATGGACTAAATTCATGGAGTTGGAGTAAGTTTTTCTCATCTCCTGTGAGAATTTTCGGAGATTCTTTCAACGATAAGTGTTCATTATCAAGATTAAGAAAGGATGAAATTTTCTGAATGTTTGATTTTGATCTTGTTTTGGGCAGAATAGATCATAGAATCTCTCTGAGTAAAGCTTGCTAGCGTTGAACTAGGGGTGGGCACGACTCGGTTTTGGCAGGTTCCACCATCGTTCCAAACTGGACCCGTGACTCACGGGTAATTTTTTCCCGAACCAGAACCGTGAGACGTGAGAACTGGCACCAAACTGTGAATGTCGGTTCGGTGCCTGTTCTCACGAGCAGAGTAAAGACTAAAGATGTAAAAGAAAGGGTGTCACGGTTTATGACCAAAACAATTTCGGTCGAATACTAAATGTCTTTGTTGTTCTTCGTTTTTTTGTGGAGGTCTTGTAGCAGCTGGTTAGGAATGGAGGTCGGAGAATCAAAGAGGCCGTGATGGCTAGGGCGAACGAAAATTAGGTTTAAGGGCATACGTTAGTATTTTATAGGACGGTTTTGCCCCGATTCAACGGTTAAATAATTTTTAGTAGAATAAATTATTGCCCAAAATGTATTTCATGTAGTGCTGGCAAACGAGCGAGCAGCGGCTCGAGCAAAAGCTCGATTCGAGCCCGAGAGTGCAGCTCGTTCGAGCTGGCTCGGACTACTTGTAGTGCGGTCGACACTTAGTATACACGCGGTCGACACTTAATGCATATGTAAATTTGGATGGCCGACCGCAAAATAAGGTGTCGACCGCTATACGTTCCAGAACGTTTTTAAGTGTCGACTGCTAATTAAATGTCGACCGCAATACGCATGATTGTTGTGAAAGTGTCGACCGCGTGGAAAAAAGAGTCGACCGGTAGTTGTAAAAAGGTCGACCGTTTTTATAAAGAGTGGCGACCGTTATAATGTAACGGCTATAACTTCCATATGCAACGGTAACGTAAGGTCGACCGTTTTAAAACTGAAGGTCGACCGTTTTAAAACTGAAGGTCGACCGCATGTAGCTGTTATGCGTGAATTCTATAAATTGTAGAGGTTAGCTGATAATTTTTTTACGGACGATACCCCTATGGAGTAGGTTCGTTCTTTTGTACTCTTTTCGAACAATTAAACAACTTTTTGTAACATATTTTACTTTTTAATGGCACAATGAATGCTTTCAGTGTTTCTATTTCGATTCGTACAATGCATGAGTATTAATTGTTAACTCTTTTGCGAATTGATTTCAAATTGGATGCTTTCAGTGTTTCTATTTCGATTCGTAAAAGACATGTTTCATGCTGTTGATTTTATGTTTCGAACTTTCGATGCTATTGTCTTCGAGTTTCTTTGAGATATTTATTCGATGTATTATTTTCGTGTTTCTTTTGCGTAATGGAGGCGATACATACAAATGTTATCATGCAAATTTTTTTTTGGCTTGATGAAAACAATATGCATAAATTGGTCATTACATAATATCGAATAAGTTATACAACTTCAATATACAAATTTTTTTTTTCTTGTTTGGCTCGTTTGGCTCGGCTCGTTTAGGCTCGACTGGCTCGGATCGGCTCACTCGTTTAGGCTCGAGGCTCGCGAGCCGGCTCGAGCCAAATTTTTTTTAAAAAAGCTCGACAGAGCCGGCTCGAATAGGCTCGACAGGCTCGAAAGGCTCGGCTCGTCAGGCTCGACGAGCCAGCCTTTCTCGGGCTCGAGCCGGCTCGATTGTCAGCTCTAATTTCATGATTTTTTTTAACTCGTAACCGTCATTTTTTAAAAGTATAACTGGCCCGGCCCGGACCAAACCGTAGTTACGGTTTACCCGTGGGGCCGGGCCGGTTATTCCCACCCCTACATCAAACAGTTTTTTTTTTTTTTTAGGAAATGCGTAGCCTAAAATGAACAAAACAATCTTAAATTGCTTCTATTTTCTGTTATTGTTCGTTTTTCTTGCCCCGTGTCACGGTCAGACTATTTATAGAGTCTACTGTGATCATGGAGATGGTATGTGATGTTCGTTATTGGCTCAACATGGTTGCTCGTTGCCTGTCTTATCGGTAGAGAACTCCATTGACGCAAAATAAACAAGAACCGGAATAACCATGTCGTGCGCGTAACCGACACCGCTTAGCATCTATGCCGTCTTTCGATACCATTTACTGGTCATGGTAGACTAAATAGTCTTAATTTATGCCTTGACAAATGTTCATGGGTGCAATTGCTTTGCCCGGTTTGGTTTTCTGTTCAAAAATCGCGAAACATGAACATAACCAGTTAATACTCAAACTGGATAAAACTTAGTTCAAACTTGAATATTGAATTCAAATCCAGAATCGAATCGTGTCCACTTCTAATTTTAAAAAAAATGAAAACAGGACCCTTTCTTGGAACACGAGGACCGTTCAGGTTGATTTGTTAATTGTTATGAATAGGTCAAGGTCCGACGACTCTAGCTTACAACGGCCTTATCGATCAACCAACATAGAATATCGTTTCTGTGTCATTTTCGGGCAACATGCAAATAAAAAACAAGTAGAATCTTCGTCACTTGTGCTGGTTTTATTCCAACGATCCCTTTGCTTTTGTCAAATACATCCCATTCTATCACACCATTGTTTAATCCATTATCGTCCATCAAAATTAACGACTTAAAACGATAACTACTATGAAAATACGTGCTAGTTTAATAACCAGTTCGATGCGCAAAGGATGTCACCTCCGATCTTCCCGATGTTATTAGTATTCTACTTTTTGTCGCTTTCCTTTTCTTTTCGACCATTGTTTTTGGACAATCCCGGTCCCGGAAGAACACGGAAGGTCAGTACAAATGAATATCACGAGAGTAATACGATCTCCCGAATTGTGTGATCAAGTGAAAGTAAAAGAAATCGACACAGCAGTAAGGTTATATCTCAAAAATAAATTTGTGAAAATCTCATCTTAAGAAGGCGATATCTTTTATTAAACTATTGCTACGAGTATTTTACATATATTTTAATGTTATTGCGAAGCAAATTAACTTCCACAATTGTAAGATAATTCAATAAAACCAAATGATCATTATCGTTCGTTGTACATATGCTCGCTTGTAGCCGAGATGCTCTCTGTAAAGATACTTAAAATATGGTAATTATCAACTGACACGCCATAATTGCCAGGATTTTTAAAGTGACGACTTAAATTTTTAATTTTACCGTTTGATACACATAGCTTATATGGTACTGCATGCTTCGCAGACTTTACTAGAATATGTTATTCTTATACTAAGGTTCTAAAATATACTACATTTTGTCACGTAGGGCACACGACCAAGAAGGTGGGGACAAGTTCCTCCATTAGATTACATGCACTCGTCAATTTTCCAATAAATTATTTGTCAATATTAATAAATAAAGCCTGCAGAAATAGTAGTAACGTATTTGTAGTCTACTTATTCATCTATAATGACAATTATTCTTTATTTCCTTCTACCAAAGGGACAAAATAATATAATCCAAATACATAGGCTAAATAGATACTACCTCTATACTATACAAACGTGGCCTTGTTTTGTAATTCGTTTTCAAATTACTTAAATATTGTGCGAGGTTTTGGGTGCCAATCTCGCCGAATAAAATTAACTTGCTTCCAACGCACTTGAGCGTCGACGACAGCATTAAACAATTGATTTATTTTATGAAACATTAATTATTAATTAGTATCTTATATTTATTATGTTTTTTCAGTGACGTCTGCTGATTATATTAAGGTTTAAGGTATTATTTAAAAAAATAATCTACTGATTACAAAAATAAGGCCTTTTATAATTTTGAAAATTGGACCATGTAAGAAAAAAGAATTGATTAATTAATTACGTTGCTGCAGCCTGTACATATGGTTAATTCGTAAGAAAATCAATTAAAATATTAAATGAAAATGATTGGCAAGAAAATAGTATATATTTATATGAGGCCAAAGAAGACCCCGCTCAGATCAAGTGGTCTGCAAACCAGAAATCAAGAATCATTCCTGGGTTTTGTCTTCCTCCAGCCATGGCAACTTCCTGATCTTGTCTTCGTTTCGAAAGAACAACCCCGGCTTTCAGAGAGACCAGAGGAAGACGAGGAACACCAGACGCGGAGAAGCTCCTGTTCTGTCTTTTGATCTCTCCGATGTCGAATATTACCGGCGATGAAGCAAGTTTCTCCTCCGGGAACAGCGGGGAAGACGTAGTTGATCAACGAGAAAAGAAGAATCAGACGGCTCAGAACCATCCCCACGGAACAAGCTCAGGGCCTTCTTCTGATCAGCCAAACCAGCAGGCTGCCAAGAAGAAAAGAAGCCTTCCAGGAACTCCAGGCAAATTCAACCATCCCACCCACCATTAATGAACTTGAGATGCTCATTACTTTCAAACTGTCTTAACTCTTTTTTTCCTCCATATTTAACAAATTACGCAGCTTATCGGATTCTCAGAACTGGTTTTTGTGACTTGGCGTCAGTTTTCTGTGTCAGGGTTTTGAGGGTTTCTGTGATTTCATGTCGGATTCAGATCAAATTTAGTGTTTTTTTCAGTCGTAGAATGTTTTCTACTCTTGGGTAGACAAAGAAGTAAAGCTTCTGTTCACAAGAATTAACAAATATTTATGATGGAAAGTTGCAATTATTGGATTGAGATCACAATAATTGCTGCTAAAATACTATTTGTCTTGTCACTTTTCTTCTTTTTCTCACAAATATGGGCACTGCACCCAACTGCTTTAACGTTGTCTAATAAGTCTATTTTACTGTAACTAGACCCAAATGCTGAGGTTATAGCCCTTTCGCCAACAACGCTCATGGCGACGAACAGATTCGTGTGCGAAATCTGCAACAAAGGGTTTCAGAGGGATCAAAACCTTCAACTTCACCGACGAGGGCATAATCTGCCGTGGAAACTCCGGCAGAGAACAACCGCGGAAGTTAAGAAACGGGTCTACATTTGCCCGGAGCCGTCTTGCGTTCATCACAACCCGGCTCGAGCTCTCGGAGATCTGACCGGAATCAAAAAACACTTCAGCAGAAAGCACGGCGAGAAGAAGTGGAAATGCGACAAGTGTTCGAAGAAATACGCTGTTCAGTCTGACTGGAAGGCTCATCAAAAGACATGCGGGACAAGAGAGTACAAATGTGACTGCGGAACCATCTTCTCAAGGTAGCTTTCCGTCGTGATTTATCGTCGATTTGGTGTTTTTCAAGATTTTTCTGCATCAAGATCGAATCGTTTGCTGGCAGGAGAGATAGCTTTATCACACACAGGGCGTTTTGCGATGCATTAGCAGAAGAAAACAACAAAGTAAACCAAGAAATGATGAACAACACGAACTTGCAAACCCTAAAAATGGCGGAATCCTTGTTAGGAGCAGCATCTCCGCAAATGGAGGAGCAGCTGATGAACAGCTGCGAGACCAAAAACCCTCTCAAGTTCCTCTCCCAAGATTTCGTCCCGATGCCGTTTAAGACGATGAACATGTCGACACTCTTCCCCAACGCCCCCAGAAACGTTTCGTCGTCTTCTTCTTCTTCAGCCCTGCAACTCAGTACTTCCACCTCTTCGTCTACCTTCAGCTACCTTCACGACAGTAAAAACGGCTCCCAAGCTTCCGGCCTAATACCCGCCATGTCCGCTACTGCGTTGCTACTGAAAGCGGCTCAAATGGGAGCCACCGCAAGCAATAGCATGAACTCGCCCATGTTGCAGAAAAGCTTCATTTCCACAACAATGGCCGCTCCCGATCAGTTATCTCCCATGAGAACTTTGTACTCCGCCACAATGCAGCAGCACGGCGCTCCCCACGACAACTTCCAACTGCCTCCCAATCAATCGGGCATGGCCGGCATTAACCTCCCTCTCAACTACGCAAACATAAGCTGTGCGTCGCCGGTGATTGACAACGGAATGCTCGGCCAAATGATGATGGGAGGACCGGAAAACCAGAGGCGGAGAATTCTGGGAGAATTTGAGGAAGAGGACTGCAACAGCGCCGCGATGGGCGGAGAGAAGGAGTGGAGCTGGTTCTCGAGATACGGAGGAAGTGGGGGGAGCAGCGAGACGATGACGCTGGATTTGCTGGGGAAAGGAGCGTCGAGGAGAGGGAGCCTGAATCAGCAAGAAGAGCAACAGCGCCTGGATTTGCCCATCTTGAATCCGTTTCAGCAAAAGATTTCGAGCGCAGAGCCGGGAATGGAGGAACCCATTTGGGAGGTTTGACCAAGAAACAAGAGTTTCTTTTTTTAAGCTTTTCTGAGAGTGGGTCATCAATGGTGGAAAGCCAATGACAGAGAAAGCATGCTCTATCTCTACACGTGTCGCCAACAAGTTCACTTGTTTTCAAAGGCGTTGAGTAATTGACATCCCACGACTCCACGGTGAACATCTCAAGAGATTCTCTAAAAAGAAAGAAAAAAAAACCTTTTTTGAGGCATCCCCAACTCTTAACTCGAATCAAATATCCGGCCGGTTTGGTTAAATTTGGACTAACAACAATGTCTAACGGTTTACTTGGACCAAACCCAAACTAGCCTACAATCAAACTGGTCTGGGTTTTCCATTCCTCATCCTAAAGTGTCTCAGTATTAGGTAAAAAACTAATCACAATTTCAATCTCTCTTAGAAATGGGAGAGAACTTTCTCATTGATATATTCAACCCACTGTTTCTAATAAACATATACATATATATGGAGAGAGAGAGAGTTAGCAAGCACCGATCCACAGAGTCTGGACTCTATATAGATCACAAAAAATATAAAAAATGGCAGAAATCTACTTCAAGACCAACTGAACCTGCAGCCAAAGTAAAAATGAAACATTACTATTTCAAATCTTTGAGAGAAACATCAAAATCTACATGATAACTAAAAACCAACCAGTTTCATTTGTCACTTGTAAAGACCAGACCAGATCTTCCACAAAACCAGCTTCCACAAAAACTCTTCTAAAAATGGAGACATTTTTTGAAATTCAAAATTCAAGAACCAAGTATCTTAATAGCGGATCATATTCCAAAATTCAAAATTCTTTAAAATGAGCAGTTTACCTGAGATTGCCTACAGAAGTTAGATGCATTCCTTGCCCTTCCATCATCTAAATCTCAGACTTCTATATGTTACAAGTATTGGCTGATTATTTCTACGTTCTAACCACTGCATACAGAACATGATAAGTAAACAGGTGAAAGCTGATTTAGTCAAATAATGCCCACAAATATCGAAAGACCAAGAATTATGAACCTGTCGTGGAACTATTTGGATCTTCCTTGTGAACTTTTCTGTGAAGCAATCCTCCTTTTATTTACAAAACAAAGGGAATATTGTCATTGCAACAAGTGACGATAAACTGTCATCTGCCAAAATTAAATAAAATCTTCATCAGTATCCAGGAACAAATAAAATAAGAAACAAAGAACTAATGGGGCCACTAAATTCAAATGCACTCTTATCAGAAAAGAATGAGGTTCAGGATCTTTCTAAATCATGCAGCAGTAATCCATCAAGGAGATAAGAAAGAGGAGAGCTATGATTCGTAAATTATTTACCAGCCTTGAAGAATCATCCCAGCAAATTAGAAAAAGCTCAACATTATTTCGATGGAAGCTTTTGTAAGAATCGCCACTTCATCTACAAACTAGATTGGGGGCGCAGGGTGCTCGGGCAAGAAAGACATATTTTTCTTGCATGATTATCACCTAGAATTGCAAGTATGCACAGATTGATCCACCTCTATAACAAGTCTATCCATAGAACGACGAAATCTTTCATTTTCGTCTTCTTGTCAGTGTGTCTCAATACCAAGAATTTACCAGCAATTAAAATTTCTTTAGGTTGAGTTCAACACTCCTTTAATGGCTTATAGACTCCAATGCAAGCTGTACCAAATGCAGTAGCCCATCCACGTCATGGAAGTTGAAATCAATAGCCCTTTTGAAAGCCAAAATATTATCACCAATTTTCGCTCCTTCGCTAGCAGCAGCAAATGCAAATCGGGATTTCCTAGATGCTTCCATCGCAAAATTAACACCCTGTGCCTGAATCAAATCAGTGAACATATGAGAGAAAGACATTTCATCTATGTATTATGACTATTTTTACGATTTGCTAGGCATGTAACACTCTTTGAAGCCAAAGTCCTACAGCATACCTCAGCAACTAGAAATACTTACATAATTTAGAAGCCTCATAAAGCTGGTACGGTTTTTAGCAGCAATGACATGACTTCCAGCAACTTGGGGTGAGGAAACGCCCTTATGTAAGGTAGCCTTCTCAGCTGTAGTAGGGTTGTTTAAATTATCAACATCTGATGCAGAAGAAGACGGTGACTCACCTATAAAATGTGGCGTGTGATAGATTTAAGAAAACTCTCATTTTTAATCCTTCTGACTTCGCATACAAGAAGTCGATGAGAAATGAAACTCAGATAAGTCTAATCACAAAATAACACTACTTCAATTAAAACTATCATAGATAAGAGATCATGTAATCTAATAATCTTGGTCAGATCAAAAGGTTCTCTAGACCGTAATTGAAAACGAAATGTAAGAACAAATAATTCAGATAATAGTGCCTTGCATTCATGAAAAATATAAAAAGAAAAGAAAAGAGGGAGATGAAATAGAGATTCAAAGAAACAAGAGTACATAAAAAGATACAAATGACTATAGGTAAGTAGAGCAAGCCTAGTGCAAACAAAGTAGTAGCTATGGCACAGTTTATTACCAGGAGGAGCGATTTTCAAAGCTGTCTGCAGTTCATGTCGATCTCTACTTGCATTGTTATGCGAAGAATAAACAACCCTCATATAAGCCACTTCCATGCACTTGTATGCCAAAGCAGCAGCAGCCATATCCTTGGATTTCTCATATTGAATGGCACAAAACCTACAATAATAAAGTGTCAGATTACCACCATCAAAAGATTAATACTAACAAAGGTTTCAAGAACTGCATTATTACTAAGTTTGTCTCAGCATAAGCCATTTAAGTATCTTTCTAAAATAGAGATACAGCGTGTTACCACTTCTTGTTAAAAGCCTACACAAACAAAAGAGATGTTTGAAATTTTTGTTTACTTACTTCAAATCCTAACCCCTACCAAAATTGGAGTGTGTTTTATTAGTTAGTCCCCAAAAGACTATGTCTTCAATGCTCAACCGGTGTGGCAAGAGCAACCATGAGAGGCGGAGTGACTTTTGCAAATAATTCAAAAATTGTATTCAAACAATCAACTGGTTTTATTAGTTAATTGTATTCAAATGTAGAAGAGAAGACAAGGACTGATAAAAATAAATGAAAGAGAGTATGAAACCAGCCATAAGTAATGAAGGGATATAATATCAATTGGCACTGAATAGATTCTCAAAGCAACGCCAAAATAATGACTATTTGATATGTTTACTAAATTCAGCTCAAACACTAACACTCCAGCTAAAAGTATTCATGAAAGAAAACAGCAAATATCTAAAAACAACAAGAAACATAACATGTATATAGATACATATAGTATTCATTGACTTACTCGCATAGTTTTGCAGTGCTACTATATATTTGCATAGATTGAATCATCTCACTCTGTTTGGATCCATTGTTGCAGGACTCCAATAATGAAGCCCCATTAAGAAACTTAAGGGCTGCCTCAAAGTACATCCTCGTTCCTTCATGACTAGACCCAGAATTCTGGAATGAATTTGTACATCAGCATAAAAAGAAAACGAAATAGCAGAAACAATTGATTTAGATACGTGCGACATAAAAACCTTGAGACGATCAGCCGAGTGTTTTAGATCTTTAGCTTCCTTTAGTACATTTGTAGCTGCTTGATTGGAGGAATCCCTTCTTGCTGTACTTGGATTGTCACTGGCCCGACGCCCATTGGGAGTTGGATGTCTTGTGCTATGAACTCCATTCTGATGATCAGCTTTTTTAATCAGTTTTTCGCTCTTCAAAACCTCATTAGTATCTACTGTATTTCCTTTTTGCTGTCCACGAATAGGTCTGGGACAAATGATTGTCATCTCTTCTCCAGTGGTACGTGATGGTAAAGACTCTCCGTTGTGCATTTCTACTTGATCTGTTCTTTCAGAAAGGTTTCTATTCAACGACTTTTCTCCATTCTCCTTTGAATCAATCATTTCATCCTTTCTATACGCAGCAGAATTTACTCCAACATATGGGCATTCACGCTCCTCCAGATCCAGCTGAGCACCTGACAGTATTTTGGTAGAATTCTTTTTGACACTTTTGTTCTCAGCTTTTTCGGCTGTGAGCGAAATCTTCTTGGATTCATTTTTACATCCATCATTTGGCTCAAAAGGAGGTAAACTTTGCGGAAACTCATTTAGAGAATTCATAGTGTCAATTTTATCCTTGTGGTGGTTAGGATTAGAGATTCTACTCTCGTCCTTTAGGCGTGAAGATGCACCCTTTCCAGATCTCATTGGGTGAAACTCATTTGTCTGAAAGGTATTGTTTTGCCTGCTTTCATCAGGATATGAATGAGCAACAAGTTGATCTCCAGGAGAGATACCACCATTTATCCGCCGATTGTTCATATCAGGAGAAGGCATAACCTTGATTCTAGATTTCGCGCATCTCCCATGAACAGCGTCCTGGTCCGGGAATTGAATTAAAGGGGAATTAAGGGAGTCACGATGAAGTACAGACAAAGTTTTGTCCTTCCTTTGTGTCCTAGACTGGTCACTTCTACCATCATCATCCCCATCAAAAAATCTGACAGGACTATTGGCAGCAAAGAAAACAATATCCTCAGAGACATCCTCTCCCATGAAGTTCCTAGATGCATGAAGAGTATTTTGATTTGAAATTCTCATTGGTGATGAAGAAACAGATTCCACTGGTGAACCTTTCACCTCAAAACTGGATCTTGTTTTGCATGAACCAGAAACCTTCGAAGAACTAGAAGTTGCTGCAACAGAAGCATGTATAGAACGGAATTCCCTTTGTTGTCGAAGATGCTGATGCTCAATTTGATAACCTTTCTTCTTATGTCTGCTACTTCCCTTGCTAGTACTTGATTCTTTTTGTTCAGACTTGAATATTTTAGCTTTATTTTCCTTTATACATTCACTCTCATCTAACTTTTTTGAAAAAACTCTGGTTTCCAGAGATTCCTTCATTTTCCTCTTCTTCATCACATCTTTGCCCTCACAGACCCCAACATTCAGCGATCCATTATCTTTGGATAATAGGGCTTCATCATTCGCTTTCCTAACAAAACCTTGTTGCCTTTTCCTTGACTCATACTTTGAGTCCTTAGAAGATTGATCAGTTTGTCTGTGATGTTCCTTCCCCCTTGACTCATTCAGATCTGCAATTCTTGAGCCATGGCCTAATTTGATGATGGTCCCACTATGATCTGATGTACGATCGTCACTAATAAAATTCATTCCTTTGCTCTTGATTTTTTTTGACACTTTAGATAAATCTTGATCCAAATCTCTTTTGTGTTTCATTTTAATAATCTTTGCCTCCTCTGTAAAAATAATAAAACAAACAATTTATCAATCAATTTGTTTTAACAAAAATCAAAAATCCATATTCCCAAGGCATTACCTCCACTGGAATGGAGATGAAGACCTTTGTGCTTACTTTTATGTTTCTCCATAGGCATGTCGTTGGATAAGCTTAAATGCGGATAGCCACTTTCACTACCTAACGGTGACTGATTCATATCATTTAGGCTTCTACTTTTCACCGATGTCTGAAATTTCTTCTTTCTCGAATTTGAAAGTTGAGAATTTCCTTCTTTAATCAGTCCAGCTGCAATTTCTTTTGCACCGTTTTTCTTCTTCCCCCCATTGGGAATCGTAAGCAAATCATAATTTGGATGGTTTTGGACAAGGTCTTGAACAAGCCCTGTGTTTCCTTGAGTTACATTTGCAGAGGCAGCTGCTTGGCGCTGTGCCATTAGAGCTTTTGTTGTTTCCTCCTCACTGAAACTACATCGATTCATTCCAGGCCTACAACAAGTTTAACAGACACCAGCAGAAAAGACCAAGAGAACAAAGAGATAATTAACTTCAACTTAGTTTTGGGATAAATTTAAAGGGAATATCACTACAACAGAACTTACAGCCAGTCAAGCATGTTGCAAATCCACTTCTCAGGTAGATTTTGTGGATATATACCAAATGGAAGAAGCCTCCATTTCTGGCATGTATCACAACAAACCCAAAAATCTTCTAAAGCAACAGAATCCGTGGTGTCAAGAGCACAATCTGAAATGGGTCCATTCCCACTTCGTCGAGCTATGGTTGAAGTTGTTGAATTTCCCTCTAACTCCAATTGCTTATCGTTTTCATCAACATTTGTTCCCAATTTTAATGAACCACTAGGGATAGCTATGTCTTTCTTGGTCAGGTCAGAACCCTTTGATCGCCCCTCGGTAGGCCTTTCCAAACTATCTATCTGATTCTCCTCATCTAACTCACCAAAGAAATCTGTATATCGATCTTTATTTTTGTCCAATTCCCTCTGTGCTTTGAAGTTCTCTGACTCAAATTCAGCTTGCACATTCAACACTTTAACACGATTACTAACTTTGGATTCTAGAGTAAAATCAATCCTCAAACTTTCACCGCCATGATTGGGACTGCCTTTCATTTTATTTCTAACCTCAGGACGTGCATTCTCATTTCCAGGGGTAAATGTCATGTTGTCCTCCTTAGAAGTGACTTTCTCATTAGGCTTCTTCTTGAGAGGATTCGTGAGCTCGTCGTGCTTGGATTTTTTCCCTTTAGAGTTGACATTACCAGATTCAAAAGTTTTACCTTCCTTTTGATAACCATCTTTCTTTGGAAAGGTTTTGAGTTCATCGATAGCACTATCGTTTTTATCCTCCCAAACTTTAGTTGCAGGACCACTTGTTTTCTCGCCTGAACCAGAGCATAGATTTGATAGAAGCGGAAGCTTCAATGTATTTGAGACAAGCTCCTCGCACGCCACAATATCAATTTCAGACTCCTTTTTTGGAATAACCACACCCTTATCCTGACGAGCCTTATTGCTTTTAGTCTTTGATTCAGATGCCACACCATTCACCTTTGTTGGCTTCAGTTTCTTCTCTTGAGAAGCTTTTCCAGAGCTCCTAGAAACCTCCTTCTCACTTCCCAATACACCAACATTTTCCCAGCCAATCCTCGGATCAAGAAGAGATTTTGCATCGTTGGAATGCCTCTCCTTTTCATTGAGGTAAATAAAGTCATCAGGAAGAGGTGATAGCAATAGACCCCCTTGAATGGAAAATGATGTCATAATCTGAAGCAGCACATAAACAAAACAAACAAAGCCTAATCACGACCATATAAAATAGAACGAATGGAAATACTCTAAGACAACACTGACTAACCTGAAGAATACTGATAGGAGATTCAGATCGGTTCTGTTGCAATTCCTGACACATCCCTTCACTGCCTGATGGAGCATCATCCAAAGACGACGATGGGGAAACATCAAGTCCAAGGCCACTATAGATTGCAGCATTTTTACAAGTCGACAAGTCATCAGAACCCACCTTGATTCGGACCTTCAAGGTTTTCTGATCAGATGAACAATTGATTTTCTTTTTACCGGGTGCATAATTAAGAGATTCCCCTTGGATAAAAGACTCTGGTACTTCTTGTTTCATAAATCCATTACCGGTTGGTCCTTTTGTCACCGGAAGGGATGAATGACTACTTGAGGGTCCAAATCTCCCAGATTTTGGTATAATTGACGAATTTATAGAATTCTGACCATCCCCCTGTGCAAAGTTTTCAATCATCCAAAATGTAATGTTCAAAGTGTTCATGAACAAATATAATGATCAGATAATCAAAAGAGTCTCCATGTTTATGAGGCGCTTACTGTATTCAAGCCAAGTTGCAAATTATTAGGAGATCTAAGGACACTATGAATCTGAACTTTTGGCGGAGTTCTCGGTTGAGACCAAACTGGAGACCGTTGATAAACAGTTGTAGGTAAAAATGAACCATACCCACCGAATTTTGCGCCTGCAGTATGTTTTAAAGCCAATGCCATTAATTTATTTAAGGTTCAGAAAAATGAACTAGACCAAAGAACCATATTTTCTATAACCCCCTCAACTTACCCAAGTTTTCTGCGGAGACCCCACCCTCAAAATCCTTCTGAAAGTGTCCTAAAACATCTTGAAGCTTCTCATCCTGTATGATGTATCCACAGATCATTAAAATACTAGAGTGATGTTGTAACAATGCAAGCCATGAACATGATAAGTTACTCATGTACATGTTTATTTAACACAGACATGAAATATTTAGTTAAGACAATGGAATATTGTTCATCATTAAAAAGAACTCGAACAATCAACAGCCATGAACATGAGAAGTTACTCATGTACATGTTATTTAACACAAACATGAAATATTTAGCTAAGACAATGGAATATTGTTCATCATTAAAAAGAACTCGAACAATCAACCGGCATTCCAGGCCTGGGATTCACTTTGGAAACGTTATCACATGCAGTTCTAAGACTTCTTGACTTTAGTTGCAAAGTCATTATAGTAGCCTTCTAACTTGACTTGTTATCATTACGTAGGAGAACACAGATTGAATTATTTTGAAAATTCCACGCTCTTCCATTATCCAGAATCATCACTAGAACTCGTATCACTAAAAGCTACTGAATTCGGTCGTATAAATTAAATTAGACCCAAAGGCAAATGAATTATGAAAACAAAGAACTACAATCTACAAACTCAAGTTCGGATCTAATGCAACGACCAGGAAAGATCAGAAATTCAGCAGATTTAAACAAATGTCGAGATGGACAGAACAATAGATGAAGATGAAAATCCTTACGATGTAGGAGAGAGCAACATCTGGGTCTATTCTCGCATCAGAATCTTCATTATCTTGATAGGAGTGGGCCTCACCTTCTTCAAGCTCGGCGTCCTCCATTTTTCTCCCAACGCCAACAATGCTCAACCCAAACCCTAGGCGCTCACCCCCATCCCTACTTCTCACAGAAATCATCCAACGAAAGGAACAAATTTTCCAAGTACATAAAAAACTAAGCTTCTATCCCACAACTAGCGGCCAAATCCTGAACTCTCAATGAGCGAAACGAATCAAAACCCACCGACGATTTCTAAAATAACAATTGCAAGCAACGCCGATCACTTACAAACTAGAGTCGAGGAAAAGAAAAAACCTCAATTCGCAATGAAAATCAAGGAAGTCAATCTTCAAAAGGGTCTTTTACAGAAAGAAATCGATCAGACATTCTTGCGGAAAAACAAACGGCTTTGGATCTCCCTCGTTCGATGTCGATCCTCCAGCTGAAAATAGATTAGCACAATCTTTCTATCTCCTCTTATTTCCTCTCTCCCTCTCCGCCGGGTTTTCGGGTGTCGACTGCAGCCGCGTTTTTCTTTATTTAATTATAATTATTCTCACAAAACCAAAAATGTTTTGAATTAACTACTCCTAAACCCAAAGTTTTGACCGGAACTCAAACTGCGCTTCCAGGAACATGTTTTTGTAGCATAATCTATGTACGCTGGTGTGCCCGTATGCACGCACGTGTCATATTTCTATTTTTGAATTAATTTCAACCTCAAAAAACATAATTAAAATAGAATTTTGAACATAACATTTCCTAGTTTAGATAATCATTTTCCAATTTGGATATTTAAGTAGATAGAATTTAGGTTTATCGTAAGTAATTGCGAAACTCTAGAATTCACGACTTTGTTCTTTTAGAAACTCGTATATGAATCATTTCCAATTTCTAGCTAGGGGTGATGTGAAATTATATCACCGCTCTAGTATCGAAAGATCAGTTGTCACAGTCAATTATTTTTAAGGAGTTTGACATTTTTGTTAGTCAAAATCGCAATCATGGGAAAGACTTTGATACTACTTATAGATTTGATAAATCTGCAAGCACAATATTATTTGTTTTGAGCTGAAATTCATACGATTTTATTATTTAGTAATGCTAAAAAAGTATTATATTGGTTATGGACGAAAATGTTTTTTACAAACTCTCTCAATTCTCTCAATTTATTAGTATTTTTATAAATACAAATAAATGTAATGTTTTAGATCAAATTGATCATTTTGATGAGTCCATATGCATCACGTACATTATGTCTTTGCGTAAATCTAATTCAGAGTGATTGAGTATAGATTTAGCCGTCACACGCATCATTGATTAATGATTGTATTAGTCATTTGAGTTTGTCTAGGAGTTTCTTCTTGGGTTCTTGGGGAATTCTATGTAGTTACCAAAAGACAGGGTAATTAGTTGATTAATGTGTGACAAAGGAAGTACATGGAGTTTCCACAATGTTGTTCACAAGCAAGTAGCATGGGGTCCATGTCCCAAGACGCATTAACGTTCGAGAAGCCACCAAATCCACCAAGCCCCCACCACCTCATATTATTCCATTTTTTTTCATTAGTTATTATGATTATTTCAAACTTTATGAATTACGTACACATAGAATATTTCAAACTTTAAAATTCATCTCGAGATGGATTAACCTATATTTCAAACTCTAAAAGTTCAAAGGTTGATTCCAAAGCATGAATGAACCCTTGGTGGAGATTCTCAAAGCTCATGTTCTCTTGTTCATAAATTTCACATTTAAAACCCTAATTTAAGATGTCAATAGTTTTTGGTAGGTGTGGGTGCAAGGGTTGTTTTTTATCCTTTTTTCCAAAACAACACATGTGACACCGTTCCGAGAAATAGGAATTGGGATTCTTTTTTTTTTTTTTTGAATCGGACACTGGTCCGGTTAGTAAATCAAGAATAAACTGTGGTTCCCGATTCAGTTAAGAAATTATTTAAAATTTTAAATAATTTTATTATATTTTACTTTATTTAGGTCGAATTTTATGTCGTTTTCATAGTTGGGCCAATTTTTAACTGAATTTTTGTTAAGTTAAGGCCGGATTTTGACTGATTTTAGATCAAAATTTTCACCCATGGACCGAGCCATTTTCATGGTTTTGAATCGAACCAACATGCCACCCACAAATTTTTAAAACAAAACCAGCACGACCCAACTGGGCCATTTTTTAATTATCTGCGAGTACGAGTTGGTTGTGCATATCCCTAATTTTTGGTAGTTCTCTTCGAATCTACTAATAGAAATCAAATATATAGTCATGCATTCAATTTGTAAATAATAGTGAAATAAGTAATATAAATTGAAAATCCTACGAACAAAAAAGTGATCTTCAAGCTTCTCCATTCATGGAGAAAGGAAGAATTTCCCGAGGGCATGCTTCATTTGATGCTCGCTATAATTGTTCTCTTGTTTTTATGAGTTAAAAGGAATTATAAACGACATAGAGCAAAAATCGCAGTAGAGTATTCGATAAGATTACAATAATATTTCTAGTGCTTATTAACAACTTCTAAAATTTGATATATCAACTTCAGCTACCTCATAGTCGATGAAATAAAACATATTGATCATTTAATATATAAATCGAATGGCCAATCTCTTTAATCGGAGGGCTTATTTGAAGCCGGTTAGTAAGTCAACGTTAACTTATTATTTGTAGACTAAAATGTTTGATTTGTATCCAAATCTAATTTAACGTGTATATTGTGAAGGATCGAGATTAACCTAAGTGAGGGGTGAATTAGGTTAACTAAACTTTTTTCGATTACTAAGTCAAGTTCGTGCGAATTGTTTAGTTATATCTAAAACTCGAATGCGGAATAATTAAACAAGTACATAAGAGTTTAGAGTAAGAGAAATTGACACCGGTTTGGTAACACGGTTCGGCCAACCTTGCCTACGTCCGCGCTTCAAGGTACCTCCTTGAAGATCCTTCTCGCTCAACCTTGAGCTTTACTCCGATTGACTTACAGGTGTCAACCAAACCTTTTGACTCTTTTCTTGAAGGAGCGTCACCCCTTTTACAATAAGCGTCCAAGGAACGAGTTACAATTTGTACGGTTTTTTAATAAACCGACTCAATCAAGCTCAAGAATGATATACAAATTTAACTACAAGGATTTGAGAGAGTATAAGTTTGAGAAATAAATTTGGCAGCAATTCGGCGTAGTTTTCTCTAGGTAAAATCGTTTTTCAAAAATGAGATTGTTTCATCTATTTATAGATTGCTGCAAAATTGTCGAGTTGGGTCGACACAAGTCCTGTTGGGGTCGACACAAAGTATCAGCCAGTAGACACATAAATAATATAGTCGTTGAGAGTTTTCTGCCCGTTGGTGCTGATCTGCCGATTTGGGTCGACACAAATTCTGTTGGGGTCGACACAAAGTCTTCTCGGGAATTTGTTGGGGTCGACACAATGCTTGTTCGGTCGACACAACCTTGACGAATCTTTCTCTGGAATTTGCTAGGGTCGACACACTGTTTGTTCGGTCGACACAACCTTGAAGCATCATTCTCTGGAATTTCTAGGGTCGACACAATGTTGGTTGGGTCGAGACAAATTCTAAAGAATTCGTCTCTGGAAAAAGCTAGGGTCGACACAATTATAATGGGGTCGACACAAATGGGTTGGGTAGAGACATATTTCGTGAAGGTAGGGTCGACACACAGATTTTGGTGGGGTCGACACAAAAGATTTGGATGGGTCGACACATTTACGCACTGTTCTGCCTGTTTGGGTTGACACAATTTGTATAGGTGGGTCGACACAACTTATACGTTGGGCTGAGACTTAGCTTCTGTTTTGGAAAAGGGCCGACACAAGGATACCATGGGTCGACACAATTGGAAAGTCTCGGCCTTTGTTTTGATTAAGGGTCGAAACAAAAACTCTATGGGTCGATACAAATTAGAAAGGCTAAGCTTCTGTTTTGAACATGGGTCGACACATATAACTAAGGGTCGACACAAACTAAGTGAGCTAAGTTTCTGGATTATCTAAGTGTCGACATAAACAAGCTAAGGGTCGACACAAACATAATTTTCTGCAGCACTTAAACAAAATAGTTAGACTTTAATTGTACCCTTCAATGAGGGTATTTCTCATGAATCGTTAAGTCTAATTTAAGAATTGTGAAGTAGTTTCCTTTATCAATTTTATCTTTCATGCTCATCTTGCATAGTTATCATAAAAAATAATTGATTACTTTAAACATACTTTTAAAGCTAACAATCTCCCCCTTTTTGATGATGACAAATACTTTTGAAAGATAAATCGCTCCCTCATAGATATAGCATGCATAAAAGATATTCAATACTCCCACATACAAAGACACTCATATCCAAGACAGATTATCACAACTTATCATAGCTTATGTGTTGTGATAGAGTAGTATAACTTATGCATTTTCTCCCTCATTGACATTATCAAAAAGAGTAAACATAGACATGATTATATAGAATATTCAAGAAGTTAAGAGTTAAGCCCATCACTTATAAAAAATAGCATTGTTGATACAAAAAAAAGAAACACAAGAAATTTTCCTAAGACACAAGAAATTTTCTATACTACTCTTCGGCTGGAGAGGAGATAGGAGAATCAATAATAATGGTTGCTGCAACAGATGGAGGCTCCATTGTCGATGGAGTGGGTAGCACAACTGTGCCAGGAGAGGAAGATTGTGCTGGAACAACAGCAGGATTAGTAGCTTCTTCCTCCATGAGATCAACTGTCAGTGTATGCGCTGAGGAGAGATCTGGAGATCGAACAGGAGATGGAAACAACAAAGGAATTGGCGAGGGATCTTGAGTAGGATTAGGAGGTCCAGACATACCTTGCCTCAAGTTAGATTCACACCATTGATAGTACCACCTCTCAAGGTTGTCATGAAGAAAATCAACCTTGTAATGAAGGTCAGAATTGGATGCAGCAAGGGAATCTACTGACCTTTGAAGAGTATCATTATGGTGAATAAGAGAATCTACTGTGGATGCTAGGTTTGAAATCTATCCCGTGAGCAAGTCAAAACGTTCTTCCATCAAAGTAATAATCTGTTGGGAGCGGGAAGAAGATCTATGCTCGGGATTAATATCAGCATCATCACTGGTCTGGCGAGCAGGAGGCTTAGCTATGGCCTCTTTGAATTGCCAAATTTCATCCTCATCTTGAGCTAAGCCCATTCGAGCAAGAGTCGAAGAGCTATACTTGTCCAATTTTCTGACGCGGGTGATTGGCTCAGTAGAAGGAATCTCAACCCCATTTTGGCGAAGAATTTCCATTATGAGGAGGTTGAAAGGTAAAGACTTGGATTCTCTATCCATGACTTCCATCATCCGTCGCATGATGATGTATCCTATGTCAATGCGACGACTTCTAAAGAACATAAAGAGTACATACAGCTCCATGTTGCTGATGTAATCTCTGTGTTCGTCCTTAGGTAATAGATTATAGGTTAGAAAGTGATGCATTAGGCGAGCCACTATATTGAGATCACTGACCTTAGGTCGATAAGGCACTAAATCTGGATTCTTCCCGATTTGTCTAAGAAAAGGCAAGTACTCTTCATCCGTCATGATTGTAGGCTCGGAGTGTTGCTCATAATATGTCTCAATGTTTCCATTGGATGTACAATTCAGAATTGTGTTCAGTTGATAATTCGTGAATTGTATTTTCTTTCCAAATACATAGCTCTTAAGGATGAACGGATTCTGATCGTAATATAGATTGACATAGAATAACCTCACAGCCTTTTCAAAGAAGGGACCATAGAAGGATAATAATTCTAAAATCCCTAGAAATTCACATCTTTCTTTGATATCTATTCCAGGAATAGAGTTATGCTCATATATCCTACTTAAAATTAGAGGTTTGCTCTGAAAGATAGAATAAAACTTATCTTGGCTGCTTTGTTTTGGAACAAGAATTTATCCAGCTCTGAGGGTTGAGTTTCTGTCGGCTGAGCCGAGGAGGAGGCTACAATATCCTTGGATTTATTGGCTGCCCTCTTTCTTCTAACTAGATTTTTTGAGGTGGAAGCCATTTGAGGAGAGGGAGTTTGAGGAATCGGAGGATTGGGTCGACCGAAAGGAGATAGAGCTCGAGAGAGATTGGTTCGACGGAAAGGGATTTTTGACGATTGAAAAAGCGCGATAGGGTTTTAAAAGAAGATATGACAATGAACCCGGTCGACCGATTGATGGTTGAAACAAAGAACCGGTCGACTTATCCAATTTATGTCGACCCTTTTTGTGACAGATTCAAGGTTCGATCGACACATTCCTCTTTGTGTCGACCGCTGTCATAGGAAACAGCAGGAATAAGATGATGTTTCTAAACACCATCAACCCGAATTACCCCTAACCGAATTCTAATTCCATTGAAGGTCTTTTCATCCAAAGGCTTAGTAAATATATCAGCCAATTGATCACTCGACTTGACAAATTCTAATATAATATCTCCTTTTTGTACGTGATCTTTGATAAAATGATATCTTATTTCTATATGTTTGTTTTAGAATGAAGAATATGATTTTTGCTGATATTTATTGCACTAGTGTTGTCACACATGATAGGAATCTTAGAGAATGAAAGATTGTAGTCTTCTAAGGTATGCTTCATCCAAAGCATTTGTGCACAACAACTTCTGGCTGCGATATACTCGCTTTTGGCAGTTGAGAGTGCTACGGAGTTTTGTTTCTTAGAAAACCATTAAACTAATGATTCTCCTAGAAATTGACAAGAGCCACTAGTGCTCTTTCTATCCACAACGCTCCCGGCATAATCCGAATCTGTATATCCAATTAAGTTTAGCGAGGTTCCCTTGGGATACCATAATCCTAAATTTGTTGTTCCACTCAAGTATTTGAAAATTCTTTTGACAGCTTTTAAATGGGATTCTCTAGGTGCCGCTTGAAATCTAGCACAAAGGCATACACTAAAGAGAATATGGTCTACTAGCGGTTAGGTATAGAAGAGATCCAATCATACCACGATATTTCTTAATGTCCACAACTTGACCATTTTCATCTTTGTCCAATTTAGTTGTGGTACTCATGGGAGTCCTAGAGGATTTGCAAGAGTCCAATCTGAATCTCTTAAGCAATTCTTTAACATATTTTTCTTGACATATGAATGTTCCCTCTAAGGTTTGCCTAATTTGAAGTCCTAAAAAGAATTCAAGCTCTCACATCATCCTGATCTCAAATTCATCTTGCATGAGAGAAGCAAAGCTATCTCAAAGTTTTTTGTTTGAGGCTCCAAAAATGATATCATCTACATAGATTTGGACAAGAAGTAAATCATCTCTTTCATGCTTAGTAAAAAGGTTGAATCGATTTTTCCCATTTTGAACTCTCTTTTCAAGAGAAAGTTCTTCAACCGATCATACCAAGCACGAGGAGCTTGCTTAAGACCATAAAGAGCTTTATGAACTTTAAATACATGGTCTAACCTATCGAAGGCCTCAAAACCTAAGGGTTGCTCTACATAGACTTCTTTCATGATAAACCCATTTAAGAATGCACTATTTACGTCCATTTGAAATAGAGTGAAATTTTTCTGGCAC
>QAOC01034116.1:9401-21731 GCA_003255005.1 Begonia fuchsioides
CTTGTTTTATGAACTCTCGGTTTGTATTTATTTCGTAATTTGAATAATTCAACTAGGTTTTCATTCCTATCGTGTATAAGCTGGACGCCACAGTTATAACGTATTTAATGATTTCTAACACGCCATTAGAAAATCATCTAGAAAGTAGTTGAATTGCTTGAGTTGTTAAATTAGTTTGTTTGCAATTTAACTAAACGTTTTTAATTTATTAAAACGTTAGCTCAAGGGAAAACTAATAAGATCGGTTCTGAAGGTCTTCAATTCTCAATGTCTTTGCCATAAGATTGGAAGGAGTTGAGAAAATGAGTCAATCGGTATGCGACGCCAGCCATCGGTTTCATAGATATCTTTTCCGTCAAACGTGTTGTAGCACAGACATACAGCCGAGAGTGAATAAACAGTATAAACCGAAATCTAACCTTCCTTATCGCTGAATTTCGTTCGTTTATCAAATCTGCATGTCTCTTTTAATTTGTTTACATTTTCCTTTTATTTTACTTTTAACAAAAAATCATCAAACCCTTCTCTTTAATTTTATATAACTATTTTACATTTAATTTTGGAAAATATTAGATTCGTTATCCTCGTGGGATCGATAATCTTTTTATATTACTTAACTGTGCACTTGCGGTTTTTAACGACACATTTGCACCCAACAATTGCTACAGTGTCGAGCCGAGCCTGGCTCGAGCCAAAGCTCGAGCCCGTACCGAGCCCAGGATGTCAGCTCGCTCGAGCTGGTCTGTGAGCTCAGCAACACCGAGCCAACCGATTCAGCTCGCAAGCCAGCTTGCGAGCTGGCTCCGTAGGCTCGGAATACCTGTAGTGTGGTCGACCCTTAGTGTAACAGCGGTCGACACTTAATCGACATTATAAATTTTGTAGGGCGATCGCATAAAAAGATGTCGATCGCTTAATGTTACAGAATGGTTTAGTTGTCGACCACGTTTATATATGTCGATCGCAAGGTATTTATCGTTAGTGAAAGTGTCGACCGCCAATACAAAAGGGTCGACCGGTATACACAAAGTGTCGATCGACGTTGTAAAAAGAGTCGACCGGTAAAATGTAACGGCTAGAATTTGCATATTTAACGGAAACATCCGGTCGACCATGGAAATACTGCAGGTCGACCGGAGGTAGCTGTTATGAGGGAATTCTATAAATTGTAGGAGTTAGCCGAGAATTTCTTACCTGAAACTCTTTGTTCAAATCGTTGTCAAGTCTTCGCGCTCGAAAGCCTTCTAGTTGTTGATCGTTCTACGATTTCCTTAACAATCATCAACAACTCGGTGAACGGTATCAAAATAGAAATTTTTTTAAAAATAGTTCATTGTTTGTTATGGATTCACCGCCTAAATACGTAGAATTCGAAACGTTTCCTTCTTCCGACGATGAGGTGCAAGAAGTTGCACCTATGTATCTGGCATTTTCCCGTCGGATTGACACACACATCTGCACAAGCATCCATGCCTGCCCCTAGGGCCAAGAAATCGAAAACGTTGAAAATTTGGAAATATTTTGAAATCGTAGAAATGAACGTAGGAACGAAAATAGAAAATATGGCACAATGTAATTATTGTGCCAATCATTATGCTTATGAGTTCATTCACTACTAGCACAATGAATCGACATTACAAAAAATATCACGAGCACTTGCACTTGAAAGATCGTATGCAATTGCAATTAAACACTCTTGGTACCGGTTTATTCGCATGATAGAATGCGAGAAGGTGCTGCAAAATATATGGCACAACGAGAGTTACCTCTCTCAATGTTTGATCACGAGAGAACCGTAACATTTATACAACAATACATTAATTCAAGCTTTAAGCGAATCCTCGCAGTACATTGCGAGGTGACATAATAAAATTGTATGAGAAAATAAAAAATAACTTACTTCTTTTATTTTCGCATGCGCTCACGATGTCAATATGTATTACTTCTGATTTGTGGAGTGCACCCAATGCACTAGGCTATATTGTTGTGACTTCGCATTTCATTGATGCGAATTGGCAACTTAATAAATGCATTTTAGGTTTTCGGAGTTGTGAATACCCTCATAATAGTATTACAATTTATCGATACATTGTTAGTATTCTACAATAATACAATATAAGAGATAGAATTTTTAGTATTATGTTAGATAATGCTTCCGCTAATGATGTTTGTGTTAATCAGTTTAAAAAATATTATCATTTAGATAAGATCCAGTCTTCCCTTTTTCATATGCGGTGTGTTTGCCATATTTTAAATTTGATTGTTAAAGATGACATGCAATTTGTATCACCGCATATTGATGATGCAATAAGAGGTGCAATTTCTTTTATTTCTTCGTCAAACGCCCGACAACAAGAGTATCGAGAATTTTGTAAAGCAGTTAACCTCAAACCTAGAAAACTAAAAACAGATGTTTCAACTCGGTGGAACTCAACATATCTAATGTTAGAAAATGCTAGACCGTATTGGAACGTCATTTGTGATTTTATTAGTCAAAAGACACAATGTTTTACTTTGGATATGTGTAGTTGTGATATGGCTAATCTATTTCTCGAATTTTTGCAACCATTTTTTGAAGCCACCAAAGAATGCTCGGGAATTTATTACCCGACTATGCATCTTGTGCTTCTGTGGTTCGTAAGATTGACTTCTACTTTTGAAAGATATAAAAAAAATGATGCATTTAATGAAATTGTAACTTCAATTGAATTTAAATTTCTAAAATATTGGCTTCAAGTACCTTCTATTTTTTCATTTGCTAGTATTATGTATCCGAAATATAAAATCAAGGGCACGAAGTTGATGCTTGACTACCACCCGTATGCAGTCCAAATACATTGTGTAGCGACCTTGCTACTTTGTTTGGTACTTACCAAACTAGATTTTCTGTTGCACGAACTCATACTTCGTCCGATGTGGCATCGACGTCGGGTGGTAATTCTGGTTTCAGAAGAGCGTTAAATCCTATGGATGTCATTGACGCCCAACTAGAAAGTGATGTGCATTCATATGGTTTCGATAAGAGTGAACTTGATGTGTATTTGGAGTCTCCAGTTTAAATTTCTCGAGACGAGGCATTTGACATAGTTGGTGGAAATCCAACGCAGCCATTTATCACGTGCTCTCAAACATGACACGGGATTTACTAGCACCGTCTGTCTCTACTGTAGCTTCGGAGTTGGCTTTTAGTGCAGGTGGACGCGTGTAAGAGGATCGAAGGGGAAGTCTGGCACCGGAGCTCATGGAAGCACCATTTGCATGAAGGACTGGAGCGACGCAGTCACGAGGGACCAACAACGAGAGGACGCACTTGTAGAGGAGTTCAAGAACTTGGAGTTTGAAGATTAGCTGCGACGTTCTACATTAGGAGTTGAAGAATTTTTAACCTATTCTTGTACGCGTGTACATTTGTGATTTCATGTAAACGTTAACAATTGTAATCATTTGATATTTTGCACATGATTGACACTTAGATGGTGCCAACCTAGTTGGGACGCATCTAAGGTGTAGTGATGCAAACGTCGACCTTGCTAATGTAAGCAACTTTTCATTCTTCTTTCAATATTTCATTTTCCTGAAATAAGAGTAAGTGTCGACCGCAATGATACAAGGTGTCGAATGCTTAGCAATAGTGTCAACCTCATATATACGAAGGCGCCGACCACACCTTAGCAATAGTGTCAACCGCAAAGTAAAGGGTCGACCGCAGATCAATACCGAGCGTTTAGGGTGTCGACCACACAGTGAGGTTTCGACCGCATCTTATTCCATAGCATTTTAAGGTGTCGACCGCAAAGTAAGGGGTCGACCACAGATCAATACATAGCATTTAGGGTGTCGACCGCATCTCATTCCAGATCGTTTTGAGGGTGGTGATCGTACAGGAAGGGTCGACCACATAGTAACTAGGTGTCGACCACGGGCCCCATTAAATCTCAGACCTGTGCTCTAAAATCACATTTTTCCGACGGTGCTCGACGACTTCCGACGCCCCAGTCCAATTTCTTCGTGTTTTTGCCCTTTTCTGTGCTGAATCGTCAAGTGTAGAGGTAACTATCACTACTCCTCTTATATTTTACCTATTCATTTGAAATGGCATCGACCTCGCGTTCAAAAAAATGTAAATTGTCCAAAAAATCCAAGGTTACCTACGTTTCGATTCCGGAGGAACCTATTGTAGGGCCCTCGTTTGATTCTAATTTGTACTTAGATTTAGAATGCCAACAAAATTGTTTATCTGATTTCCAATGCAAGTCCATTATTCCAAGCCGTGTTTTCCAACCGAATTTCATCTGTAACCTACTGATTCACGAGTTATTCGATCGTGTTAGTTTGTCTGAGCTGTTTCAATTCCGGGGACCGTATTACGAAACCTCAATTCGAATGTTTTATGCCAATTTTTTGTTTTCACCAAATTCTTTACAAGTTTCTAGTTATGTGTACGGAGAACGCATAACTATCACGTCTCGTAAGCTCAACGAGATGTTGAATTGCATAGGCAACGAGAGAGCCTCTCGCTACTACGAGCCTTTCACCGAGTCTCCTTGTGTCGAAATGAGTGAGTACACTCAATTTCTCCGCTCCGTTGTGAAAAATCTTGACACTCACCTTCCCCCTAAACCAAAAGTCAATGACTTGAACGTCACGGCTCGTCTTGTCCACCACATGATCTCCTACAACCTCCTACCTAGGGATGGTCATAGGGATCACGTGAGTGGTATAGATTTGCACGTTCTTTACCACATTTTCACTGGAACCAACTTTAACGTTGGTTATGTAATTTTAAAAAGGATGATCGATCTTTTTGAAAACTCGTCCAAGTCAATGCCGTTCAACCTATTGTTGACGGGAATTTTCCACCAACGCGGTGTCAACACGGAAATGGCATCAACAACCTGCCGGATCGAGGCGTTTTTGCACGACCACCACACATTTTTTGGAGAATTCATTTGAGAGAATCCATTGACGGCTTGACACGATGGATGCCCGCATCTCAACATTGGATCGGAGGTTCGACGAGGCACAAAACTGACATTGGGCTGGGATTTTTGCCATCTCGCCGGAGGCCGCACCCACAGCTGGTCCACCTCCATCGGACGATCCCTCTGTGGAGTAGGTTCTTCTGTAATCTTTTCGAACAATTAGAAGACTTTTTTATAACTTATTTTACTTTTTATTTGTCACAATGAATGATTATTAATTGTTAACTCTTTCACGAATTGATTTCAAATCAGATGCTATATATGTTGAATGCTATTGATTCAATGTTTCGATGCTATTGTTTTGGAGTTTCTTTGACATTTTGATTCAATGCTATTGTTTTCGTGTTTCTTTGGCATAATGGAGGCGCTACATACAAACGTTATCATGCAATCTGTTTTTTGAATTGAAGAAAATAATAGGCATAAATTTTTCATCAAATTTTAAAATTACATAATACGGAAAACTATAAAACTTCAATATACAAAAGCTAGCCAACTGTGTTTCCTCACGCATCCGAGAGAGAGAATCAGCCACTATATTATTTTTTCCGGGATTATGCACAATATCAAAATTGAAACCAAGAAATTTGACTAGGAAAACCTGTTGCTCCGGAGTGTGAATCACTTGAGTCATTAGCTCCTTAAGATTTTTCTGATTTGTTTTAATGGTGAATTTATTTCCAAGTAAGTACTGTCGCCATTTTTTAACAGCCTCGGTAATGACATATAATTCCCTCAAATATGTACTATTGTGCAACATCTTATTTGACAACTTCTTGCTAAAAAATGCAGTAGGTTTTTTATCTTGAATTAGGACAGCACTTATTTCAATTCTGTTGGTATCTGTCTCAACTATAAATTGTTTAGAAAAATTTGGCAGAGCCAATAGGTTTTTTAATTCAGTGAAGGCTTTCTCGGCTGCTTCATTCCATTTGAACGAATCCTTTTGTAGCAATGCAGCCAAAGGACTAGCAATGAATGCATAATTTTTTATAAACCTTCTATAATATCCTGTCAAACCCAAATATCCTCTAAGTTGTTTAAGATTTTTTGGCTGTTGCCAGCTTTGAATGGCAGACACCTTGCTGGATTCCGGGGCTACACCCATTTTGCTAACAATATGACCCAAATATTCCACTGTCATTTGGCCAGAACTACATTTACTCATCTTGGAAAACAAATTGTTGTTACTAAGGCATTTCAAAACTTGCTGTAAATGTTGTTGTTGCAATTCTCTCGATGAGTTGTATATTAAAATATCATCAAAGAAAACAATGACAAACTAGCGTAAGAAAATTTCTAGCACCTTGTTCATCACTGCTTGAAAGGTGGCGGGCGCATTCGTAAGACCAAATGGCATTACTAAGAACTCGTAATGTCCTTCGTGAGTCCGAAAAAAGACTTGTACCTTCATGGTACAAGTGTAGGGTTCGAATCCCCTAATGGTGAAATTATTGGGGACCGAATCCTATTATCGAGTTGGGCTCACCGCTCTCTGTTACGATTCCTCACAGCCCGAGGGTTTTGACCGGTGAAAGAGGCTGACCGGAAGAAAACCCGAGTGAAGCATACTGAGTGAAGTGCGGGAGTGGGGGAGGGTCATAACATAAAGAGACACACACTTAGTTAAAGGACTTGTACCCCTGTAGTACAAGTGCAGGATTTGAATCCCACCATGGTAAAATTATTGGGGACCTAATCCTATTGCCGAGCGGAGGGTCCACCACTCTCTGTTACGATTCCTCCCAACTCGAGGGTTCTGACCGGGGAAATGAGCTGACCGTGAGAAAACCAGAGTGAAACACTCCGAGTGAAGTGTGAGAGCGGGGGAGGGCCGTAACAGTTTCCCGGTGGCCTTGGTGAAGCTTCACATTCTGAATCCACCCAGGAGAAACATTGGGAACGTCAAGGCAATCGGCTTTGAACAACTTGTAGAACTTGTCTGCGGATTCTTTCAATGGTATTTCAGTCTCGAGTTAGCAGACTAAACCAGCCATTTCTTCTTCCTTCCTAGGGTTTCGTAATTTGCGTACGAGAATTGAAGCTGATGGAGGTTGTTCAGTGGGCGTGGTTATTTATCGACCTCCCGTGGCCAAATGTATCATTATTTCCCCTCTACAATCCTTTTAAAAAAAGTAAAATAAGAATTTTATTAATTTATTTATTACTTTTTCATCCTATCTTCACCAAACCCTCTGAGTTTGCCACTTTCATTCATTCAATTTCATCTCATTTCCTTGATTTGAAATCACCAATATCATATCTCAGCTCTCAGATTAGAAATAGTGTCTTACCATGTCTCCAAATCAAAACATGGTTTGCCGAATCCCGTTCAAGGCCACATGGTTGAGTTCACCTTCCTTCAATCAACTTGAATTTCAGAAGAAAGAAAAGACAGCAGATGGAAAAGCTAAAGAATTAAACAATAAAGAGAAGGATGTTCGTGAATGAAGAACAAGAATGAAGTATGAAACATGAGTTGCTAGTTATATAATTTCATTATTATCAAAGCTATATAAATAGATATACGTACAAAAAAAAACTGTATAAAAAATAGGACTCCCTAGACTGCGAGCCCACGTTAGCATGGTTGGAAATATGCATAATTGAAATATACATCATTTATAAGTAGATTTTCGAGACAGCAATCTCAAAAATTCTACTAAAAGCAAGAAAATCCTGTCAAAGACAGTATCAGGAATGCTCATCCCTCTTAGTCGAACTCCAACGGTGGAAGACGGTGTCAGAGGGAAGATTCCCAAAGCAGAAAGACGATGGATGGCAAGAAAAGACCCATTTTCCACGTCCCAAATGTCTTCCATTGATGATTGGGGTGAAAGGGGGCTACGAATAGTTTTACATGCAGTATGAGACGTTATTTGTGTTGGGTTTTATGGAGTCTAATGTAACTCCACGTCTCATGTTTCTCTGTTTCTCTTTAGGTCCATAACTCCACGTCTCATGTTCCTCTATTTCTTTTAGATCCATGTCCGTAACCTTAATTCTGTAAACCCTAATGTATTTGTTGATGATACCGCTGTGGAGGTGCACTGATTGGTGTTACCACGAAAATTCTCTCTTTGTATCTTTCTTTTATTTTGTCTTCTTAATCGTTGTCGGTATTCGAGATCCTAACAATTTGTCGAGCGACTAAGTCATATAATGTTTTTTGGTGCGACAATAAAATAATATACCTAGTTTCCGACGTTTATAGTTTTCTTTTTTTAATGTATTTCAAAGTTTAATGACTCTGGTGTTTTTTTTTTTAATTCATAGAATTCGAAACATCTTACTGTTTTATCACACAATGAATCTTTTCCCTTCTAGATCGTCCCAAACAGAATGATAATTTAAAGGTTCCTCAAAGTTAGTGTTCAGTGATTTGGTTCCTTAAATTGTTTGTACATTTGAATGTGTTGAGGATGTTTTTCGTGGAAAAATAGAATATTATTTCAATTAATTATAAAAGCACTAAAATATAGCAGCATACACCAAATTAGATTGACAAGGATCTTCTAATCTGTTTCTACGTGAATCCACGCAGGACTTCTTGATTTCCACAGAACAGTCACCGAACACTCTAACCCTCTTCCTTATTTACCTTAATTAAGCATAAGTGGCTAATATAAACTCAAAATGTTTCAATCGTGACAGAATTAAAAGTTTTTCTTTGCTGATTCTAATATAAGTACCGTAAAATGGAAAAATATACGCCATAATCACATATATTTCCACGAAAACACTGCATATACGAACATTACACGAAAGTTAAGGTGCTGAACAACAGCATAGGATCAAACCAGAAGAAGGGTTGCTCATTAGGCTCCAGCTTATTACATAACGAAGAATTATTCATGAAGTAAATCTCCTAAATGGGCTAATTGAGTTGAACATAATTATTATATCCAACTTTAAATTTAAATATTTTAAGAAGAGTCCAATCTGACATTCAGCTGCACAGCCAGAACAATTTGGATCAATCCTCACTTGTATAATCCATTTGGCTAATATATGCAGATGAAGAATATAAGTTGACAATTTTCCAAATAATTTAAGCAATACAAAGTAGAAATACTTATGAGCATGACTCGGTTAAAATTAGGCTACCTCATCCGGATCGAATGGTATTCGAGTCTTCATTCAACATCGAAAACTAACTCAAAAATTGAGTTTCAAGTCGTTTTTGTTTGAAGTTAAAAATAATAAGACTATTTTATTTCAAAAGAAAATTATTATTTTTAATTTAAACGATCAAAATAAATTTTTTTTGTAATCAGATTTTTTAATTTTATTTTTTATATATAACAATAATTTCAAATTTTAGTTCGTTTTTGGATAGCCCTAGAAATCTGAAAATCGCTTTAAAAACCAAAATTTATATGGAAAATATACCCAATTTGTTTTTAAACAAGAATCTCGAACCAAGTTGACTCAAACGGCTCGGGTTTTGAGTGTGGTTCGATTCCTCCCAACCCTATTTTTTACGCAGCGCTTAAACTAAGGTTATGGAGTCTAATAGTGCTTTTATTGTCATATTGTTCATTTTTTACTTGAACAATTTTAGTAAGTTAGAAAGTTAACTCTAATTATTAACCATCATCGGAACATTAAGTCGTTGTTGGCGTCACAAATTATTATTCAAAATCGATTAAAATCATTGCATGTCATTTAAAATCCTCTTAGATAGTATCCAATTATTATATCAATTTTGCTTCGAAATTATGTTAATCAAAGTATATTAAGAAGCATCAACCTAAAACAAAAACAGTAGAGGCAGGTGTTGCTTGAAAATGTAATCGCTAAAACACAAGTGCACGTGTCGCAACGTAGTAATAAAAATATTGATCCTACGAAGATAAGTCAAATCTCTAATTTAAAGAATAAATTGCAAAGTATCATAAAGAATAAATAATAACATTAAAGGTTTGATTTTTATATTTATCTTCTACTCCTAAATTAAACGGGTAATTAAAGTATCTAACTAATAACCTAGATTAAGCAGAAAAGTAAAGTTGGTGGTCGAATTGAGAATTCGTAAGAATCTCGACTAGGACTTTCCGTAAATTGATTTACTTGAACTGCCATCGGTGGGTGCTGCAGCATTAGTCACAACATCAGTTTAGTTCCGGTCCGAACACTAATAAACCGGGGCTGGCGTTGCCTCTATGGTTGGGTTTAAGAACAAGTTCGATTTGACCATAGTAGGTTGGAATGAACATGATGAAAACACTCTTAGCTAAACCATGTCACTCGATTTAACCACCTAATGGTTTTAATACACGTCTTAGCAACATGCAAAGGCGTATTGTCGTGTTGCCCTAAATGATATCAATGCAAAACAATAATTTTCAAGTTTAACACTTAGCAAACACGCAAAGACATATTGTCGTGATTGCTCAAGGGATAATCACAGCAAAGCAAAGACATTTAAATACTTATTAAAACGAGTTCTAAAAGATAGCATGCAATTTCATTAAGCAAACCAATGTATGAAAAATCCTAATTTTAACTCAAACAAAATAGTTATACACTAACTATCAGGAGTTCATATAATTCACGGAAATTAAAACGAAAAGCAAAGGGAGAGAATTTTGGTCATCGCCGTCGAAAGCCGTTGTTCTCACAGCCTCGTTCCCTCGTCGCCGTGAATCTCTTCTTCGGATTTACGCCCGAAGTTTGATTGTGAATCTCGTTCTCCAATTCTACACACCCAATTCGTGGTATTCACCTTTCTTTAAGTAGACTTTGTGCGGCTTCAACAGATCTGAGAGGCGGTTTCGATTTGGAGGAAGATTTGGATAGGTTTGGAAAGTAGTTGAGATTAGGAAAGATTTCCAAATCTTCAAAGATATTTTTGTTTCCAAATATGATTTAGAGTTGATTCTTCCTTCTTTTTCGTGATTCTTCCAGTCTTTATCTTCATTAATCTTCTGCAATTGCATGGAAACAAAAATCTCGTGATAATACAAAATATACGAAATATCGGGTAGAATCACGTAAAAACAGTGTTACTGATGCTGTGGCATCGCTACAACATTATCCTTAAAAAATCCACTTATTTTCAATTAAATTATTACAAATTCCTAACAATTTAACCACTAAAACCACGTGAATATTAAGTCTTTTCGAGACTTAATAGCAGGGAATCAAACACAAACAAGAACAAAGCACGGCCAGACCAGACAAAGTGTGGCTCATTATTCACGAGCTTTTATTACACGAGAAGGTAAGAGAGAGATAGGGAACCATTTTCATGGGTTAAGAAGGTGGTTTTCGATGTCTTGAGTGAGGGCAACAATTAGGCCAAGATAGATCTCAGGATGAGGAGAATCAGTCGAGCCCTGGATCCACCATTGCTGAATAAGTCTCCATGTGCATCTCCTTCTATTTATCTCTTTATGGAAGAAGATAAATAGAAAAGGAGAAATTTTGATGAAGAACTTCAAGAAAGCTCCTCCTAAGTCTACCTCTCATTTAGTAAATACAACATCGCATTGAAAAGTTGAAAGTGTAGAAACGACTAAACTCGAAGATTTAACAACCCAATTTTCCAAACATGACTTGCTAGATATCTAACTCGATTAGTTTCTTCACATTATGGTCTAAAAACTTTGGTTACGATTTATAAATCACGTTTAGACCGTTATAGATATTGAACAAGTATCATGATGAAGCAATTTAGTGGTTGGAAAGGTCTTCTTAGAGATAAATAATTATGTAAATAATATTCTAAATATTATTTTATAACATATTGTATATTCTCTAGTTGATTAGGTTGTTATCCATTACCCAATTAGAATTGGACACTTGTCCATATTAGGCTCTATAAATGTATCTCTTGATGATGTAATATTTGGGCTCCATTGTAAATCCAACTCCTCAATCTTATCTATACTTATTATTCTGTTGGGAACTCTTGGACGTTACCCTCTTATTTTGATTAATATAATTAATTTTATATTTTCTTTATTCTAAACTAAATTCCATAGTTTTTAATGACTTTGGTGCATGCCATTGGATATTCACTCGAGCCTTGATTGGATTGTTTGAATGGTTGAATCAAGAGGCCCTAATATAGTCGATAAAAAGAATTTTGAAACTCATATTTCTTACCGTAAGTATGGAAGGGAGCGAGAGAATGAGAAAAATCGATAGGTCATGCCAGTCTGATTATACAATGATTCAGGTCTGTCAACTTGTGCACGAGCTATAGCCAAGAAGCAACCAGTAGACGAACTCTTATCCAACCATCTTCTTCTTTGATATATTTTCATCTCTCTATTACTTAAATTGCTCTTTGTTAATTTTATTTATATTTTTGTTCATAGTATTTTCACTTAATTTTACA
>QAOC01034128.1:0-12110 GCA_003255005.1 Begonia fuchsioides
TCCAGTTTTCTCTCGTTTTTGGATAACTTTTGAGTTTGAGAATATATACTTGAAGAGGAGCCAACCATAATTCTTATTGAGAGTAGATAAAAACAAAAAAATATGTCAACCGTACCAAGAAGCCATGGGAAGCTTGATGAGTGTTTGGTTTCACTTCAAACCTCACGGTTTCCAGCCTATAATCACGTGAGAAATTATTCTGAGGTTGGAATTCCTTCCTTTAGAGGGGCATTTGATGATGAAGAATATTATTGTTTGTTGGATTTAGTTTAAACACATTTTGCATGTTGAGTACTCAAATATACAGAAAGTTCTTGTAGCCTCACGTAGTTTTGTTGGTGACACTTATAATTGGTGACAAGATCTCAAAGAGGAGAGAATGATAAATGGAGAAGATGAAGTTAGAACTTGGAAGGCCTTAAAAAATCTAATGAGAAGGGAATTTTGTCCAAATGGAAAACTCCCTCACTCAGCAAAGACCCACTACATGAAGCACCTTGAACCGGGTAACTTAGACGTATTGGTTGAGATAAAAGATTTGTTGTCAGAAGCACGTTTAGACTTTTACAATATTGCAGAAAATTATGCTAAGACTCACCAACAACAAGTGGAAGGAAATGTTGAAGTAAAAACCGAGCAAGTGGAAGAAGACTTCGGTTTTGAGGAGAATCACTTCTCCATGGAACCCGACCACTATTATAATATCTTGGAAGAATTTCACGAGCCTAACCAAGAAGATGTGATGGCTAACCTTTCATTGACAGCACATAATGAAGGAGGATTCGAAAGCGAGACGGAGCTCCAAAAGCCCGAGAGTGTAAGCTCGAAGTCTCTTACGACTTTGAAACAACCTTTTAGGTTTGATGACTCAATCTTGGCAACATTTTTATTTGCTTACGTTGAATATACAAAGGAGCATGAAAAGCTCCTATTGATACATCATAATAGCCAAGTAGACTGAGAGGATGAAATGGCCAAACCGCACAAGGTTGTGGCCAAAAGGTATGATCTATTTGACCAAGTTCTTATGTATCTTCATGAGATTGATTGGATTGATAGTAGATATTTTAATGATGTTGACGTTAACTTTTTGAAGAGGAATTTCGTGGTTGTTTTTGAGAATGCAAAATTTTGAACTAAAGGACTTTTCTTGGGAAATTATGACATGGCTTTGCCTAGTTGTGAAATTGAGAAATTAATGAGGGACAACTCATTTGGAATTACACATGATGATTTGAGAAGCTTTTTGAATTTGGATACATTTTGTCTACATCAACCGTGGTCATTGGACACAAAAGCTTGGTGTGATGAGATACTAAATACTCATGATCTTGAAGTTGGTACAACGGCCTTTAAAAATGTTTTGCTTCCTTGGATACATGTAGTAATAATGTGAAGTCTTGGTGCCCTAAAGGAGTGAATAGAGAGAACACTATGGCTATTGGATCTTTGATCAAGAAAATAATCAAAAGCAACCCAAACATGACCAAGTATATAGAATTAGGGGAAAAGATTCATCAAAGGATTGAGAAAGTTTTAGATTTGAGGACAAATCCTTATCAGCCCTGAGAGAATGACATGATATGGAGGGCCCAAAAATTCTCTTGCCATGAATGTTTATCTAATGTGTTTTTTAATTTTGTAGCTCCCTATATCATTGAAGCATTCAACCTTGTTCAGCTCCAATTCTTTCCTTTGAAGTCAAAGCATGGAGGTCGGATGGAAGAAGGAGTCGAAGCCCCAATGCTAGTGGCCCAAGCAACAAAGCATGAGAACCACAATTTAATCCGGCATAACTGGACATCCAAAGCTTGCTCTGCAAATTTGAAAGTCGGCCTGCCCCCTCCCATGAAGACAACGTCTTCATACAAAATGTAGCAAATCCTTCAAGATTTCCAGAAAGTGGAACAACGTTCAAATTGGACACTGTTTGCCCCATCAAACAATGCAATCACATAGAGCCCAAGAAGAGCCATCCACGATCGGTTTCACGCCTAATCCACATCCGAATGCCATGGAAAAACATGGGAAATTCCTATCCAATTCCACTCAAGAAGAATAACAATCCTAAAGCCTTTGGGAGAGTTGAAGAATAAAAGTTGTTTCCTTTATGTTTTTGCATTCGATTTTTGTTTTCCCAAACTAGAGTTTTTTTTTTTGTTACGTCAGTTGCATGGATTTGCATGGGATTTCTTGGGTTAGCTAATTATCATTTGGGAGGATATTTAGGACATTTCCTTGGAGCCAAATGAGCTGGAGGAGGAGAGTAGAAAGAGCGTCCCATGAAGGCTCCTCATTGGTCCATCATTCAAGCCTTAGATTAGTGTTCTTGGAGATGATCTAGGCCATCCGATGATAAGCATGTTTTAGTTTAATTTTCTATTTAATCGTCCACATGCAAGTGTAATTGGCAGATTTGATTGAATAAAGATTTATCTTTTCAAATTTGATCTCTCCCCTTTGAAGTTTGCCGCTTCAAAGACTTGGTCTCCAAAAACCAGTATTCCGGCCACCGAGAGACAAACCCCATGGAGTTGATCGTTTTCCGAGCGAACGATTAATCCTTACCACTTTTCTCCAGCCATTTCATGATCTCAGGGTGAGATTGTGGATCTTAGCTCCTTCATTCATCCCATTCTCATTTTGAGAATCTTTTCTCCTAAATCCAACACCCCGGGTTGAATTCCGGTGTGTTTTTCGAGTACCGACCAAACCACCCATTTCCCCCAAAGAAATTCTCTCAATTTTTGAGAGATCTCTTCCTCATCAATCTGTCCAGATTCATCCTGAACGTCGTCCCAAAATACGCCTTCATTCATTGAGAAGAGTGATTCAAAATCATCCCCAATTTGGAATTCTCTATTCGGTAAAACCCTAAAATTTTGCTTTGACCATCCGAGTTTCGTTTAGCATATCTTCATGTTCCCATGATCGAATTCTTCAAATTTTGGAGGATATCATCATCTTTACCCATCTGTCACCCTCCAAAAATCAGCCCCAGATTCATTTCCTAACATAATTTTTGAATTCAATTTATCCCTCTTCCAAATCTTGGATTTTTCGGAGCTGCCTAGTCAAACCCTAACTATTGTTTGATTCGATATCTCACAATTGGCTGAAGGGATTGCCTTCAATTTTTGAGATTTTCGTCAGACCCTAATCGGTTTTTTCCCATTTTTCCTTCCTCCAATTCCATTTCGTGTCACCTAAAGCTGTAAGCACTAAGTCTAAAGCCAAAAAGCTCAGATCCCTAAACCCTAAGTGCTTAGCTTTAATCCCTAAGCCATAAGCCCTATGCGCAAAGCATGCACAAAGCCAAAAGCCGTGAGCCCTAATCCAAAGCTCTAAGCACTAGATGCTAAGACCAAAACCCATAGTTCTAACACCTAAACCCAAATACTTCTGCCTTAAGCACTAAGCTTGATGCGCTAAGACCTTAGCCCTCATCCCTAGTCCTAAGCCCTATGACCTAAGCCTTAAGTCATAAGTCATAAGCCCAAAGCATTAAGCCTTAAGATCAAAGTCCTAAGCCCTTAACCATAAGCTCAAAGCGCTAAGCCTTAAGCCTTAAGCCTTAAGCCCTAAACCCAAAGTCAAAAGCCTTAAACCAAAAGTGAAGGCGTAAAACCTTAAGCCTAAAAACTTAAAGCCCTAAACAAATATTGCTAGCCCTAACCCTCATGTTCAAATCCCTAAGCTCTAATCCCCAACCCCAAAGCATAAAACCCTTAGTCTTAAGTCTTAAGTCCTAAGCCATAAAATCTACGCCTTAAGCCATAACCCCTTGGCCCAAAAACCTATGCATTAATCCCTTAGCCTTAAGCTCAAGGCCTTAAGCCTTCAGCTCTAAACCCCAAGCTTTGATCCCAAAGTGCTAAGCCCTAACCTTAAGCCCAAAGCTCAAAGCACTAAACCATTACCCTAAGCGCTAAGCCGTAAGCCCTAAACCCTTAGCCTAAAGCCCTAAGCCTAAAGCCAAAAGCCCCCCTAAGCCAAAGCTATAAGCCCTAATCGCTCAAACCAAATTCCATAGCCCTAACCCCTAAGCCCAAATCCCTAAGCCCTAAGCCTAAGCACTAAACCAAAAGCCCTAAGCCCTAAGTCCAAATCCGTAAGCCCTAAGCTGGAAGCCCTAAGCCCTAAAACCTATGAAAAAGCCCTGAACCCTAAGCCCTTTGCCCTAAGCCCTAAGCTCTATGACCAAATTTGTGAGCCCTAAGCCTTAAGCCCATAGCCATAATCCTAAAACCTAAAGTCGAAAGGCCTACGCCCTAAACCCTTAGCCCTAACCCTTAAGACCTACACTAAAAGCACTAAGGATTATACCATAAACCCCAAGCTGTAAGCCTAAAGCACAAATCCAAAATTCCTTAGCCCTTAGGCCTAATGTTTAGAGTCATAAGCTCTCAGCCCTAAACCCTTAGCTCTATTGATGCGCCATAGGAGACCAACACCGAGAATACATCCCGAGGGCCTATAACCCGAGCCAAGAAGTTTGCTAACATGTTTGCTCATTTTTTAGGGTTATTTATGCAAGGAACCTTAACGGGAGAGCCAACTTTGGAAGATCAAAGACAGTCCAAACATCTTCTCACTTGGGAATTCTCTTCAATACCCACAGAGCAAAGTGGAGAAAGGGAAATGGAGGCAGCCCGAGACAACATCAACTTAACCGAGGATCCAACCTTTGCATGGCCCATGCAAGACCTGGAGGAGGGAGGTCCAAGACCATTTCACTCAAGTTCTTCATCAGCCCAAGTCCACATGGAGGGATGAAGGCCCATTTTTATGATGTCATTAAGTTTTATCGTTTTTTCAGTTTGAACAATTGCCGAGTGGTTTTAGATGGAATGTTTCGGTTAGTATTATTTGGCTGAAGGCTTACCCACGTGAAGACCCTCTTTGTGCTTCGGGTTGGGGTGCTGAAGGGGGGGACCATGGTCAGCCTTGGTGCCTCCTTTTCGGTTAACTTCTAGGAGGACCACCTAGCTGTTTTTCTCCTTTGTTTTGCCACTTCGGGTAAAGCAGATTTTGAATCATTTCGGGAGCCTTCTCCCCCAAAATTAGGGAAGATTTTAAGCTCACTTTGAGCTCAGTTGTAAGGCAGTGAAGTTTGAAAATTAAAGATTGCATTTGCATCTCATTTTCCTTGGTGGTTCCTCCTCCTCCAAGACTCGGTCCGGTGAGTTACATCCAGAAATCGCCGACAGTTCCACTCTGGTTTTGGCTGCCATTGAAGCTTGGGTTAGCTGGGCCATACCACACTCCTTCAACCACGTTTTAGTGGAATTCCAGGGTAAGGGTGTGAACCTCAAAGCTCCTCCTCCAGGGATTATTCCCCATTCTTTCAACTTTCCGATTTCCTCCTTTCCCGAGAGCTCTTTTGAGCACTCTAGCCATTTTCTTCATATCTTCCGATCCCCTTGTCCATTTACTGTGAAATTTTGACCACAAACCCACTCACCTTCATCTGCCTTCCCTCCAAATTTCAGTTTCTAGCTCCATATGCCACCGGAGATCTGGCCGGAGACATTTAACCCTGTGTTTCCTTCACCCGAACCAACCTCTCTCATTTTCCCCCTCTTTTCTTTCTCCATTTTCTCCTTAACCGACCCAACCACTATTTCATTTTCACATCACCTATGCTTTAAGCCCTAAGCCCAAACCACTAAGGCTTACTTTGTATGCATAAGGACCTAAGGACTAAGCCCTAAGCTCTAAGCCCTATGCCCTAAGACCTAACCACTATGCCATGCAAAGTCAAAAGCCCTATGTTCCAAGTCTAAAGCTCTAACCCGAAAGGCCTAAGCCCTAATCCTTAAGCTCTAAGACCTAATCTTTAAGCTCTAAGCCATATGTCATAAGTCATCAACCAAAAGCTCTTAGCCTTGTAGCCCTATGGTCAAAGCTAAAAGCCCTATGCCCCAAGGCCTAAACCATAAGCCTTAAGCCATAATCCCTAAGTCTTAAGTTGTGAGCCATATGTCTTAAGCCCTAAGCCTTTAGCCTTAAGCCCAAAGCCATTAGCCTTCAGTAGTATGCCAAAAGCAATGAGCTCTAATCCCTAAGCTTAAAACTCAGCCTTAAACCCTAAGCCTTAAGCCCTAAGCCCTAACTCCTAACAACAAATCACCAAGCCCTATGCCCAAGATCAAATCCCAGCCTAAAGCACGAAGCCCAAAGTCCAAATCCCAAAGCTTTAAGCCCTTAGGCCAAATCCCTAATCCGTTAGGCCAAACCCCTAAGCCTTAGGCCTAAGTTTTAAGCCCTTAGGCCTAAGCCTTAAGAAATTAGGCCTAAGACCTAAGCCCAAAGCTAAAAGCTCTAAGTTCTAAGCCCTAATGTCTAAGTCCTAAGCCCTAAGCCCTTAGTCTTAAGCCTTAAGCACTAAGCCCTAAGATCTAAGGCCTAAGGCCTAGAGCTTAGGCCCTAGGCCTTATGCACTAAGCCCTAAGCCTTTAATACCAAAGTCCTAATCCTAGAGCCAAAGCCTAAAGCCCTAAGCCCTAAGTTGTAAACCCTTAGCCCTAAACCCTGAGCTATTAGCCCTAAGCTCAAAGTCCTAAACAGCTCAAAGCTCGAAGCCGCTAGTCCCAAGCCCTAAGCTCTAAGCCCTGAGCCTTAAACCCGAAGCTCAAAGCCAAAAGCTTGTCACCCAAAATGCTATGCTCTAATCTCTTAGCCCTAAGCCCTAAGCCCTAAACTGTAAGCCCTAATCTCCAAGCTTTAGGACCAAAGCATTAAGCCAAATGCTCTAAGCCTTAAGCCCTAGGCCTTAAGCTAAAATCCCAAAGCTCTAATTCTTAACCCCAAAGCCAAAAACCTTAAGGACATAGCCTTATGCCCTAAGACCTAAGCATATGCCTAACCCGTATGCACTAATTTTAAAGCCTCAATCCCTAAGCCTTTATCCCTAATCCTCGTGCCCTAAGCTTTAAGCCCTAAGCTTAAAGACCAAGCCTAAGCACTAAGACCTAATCTTTATGCCTTAAACTGCAAGCCCCGAGCCCTAAGTGCTAAGCCCAACTCTCCTAGCCCTAGTCCCTAAGCCCAAAGCTCAAAGCCCTAAGTTTTTAGGTCTAAGCATTAAACCTTAAGTCTTAAGCCTACGCCCTTAACCCTAATCCCAAAGCCCTAAGCCCGAAGCAAAAGCTCAAAGCCCAAAGCCCCAAGTTCTAAGCCCAAAGCTCTAAGCCCCAAGAACTACGCTACAAGACCAAAGTTTAAGCTATAAGCTCTGAGCTCAAAGCCAAAAGCCATAAGTCCTAAGCTCTAAGCCCTAAGCCCTAAGCCCTAAGCCCTAACCCAAGAGATCCTTGCCCTAAGCCTTAAACCTTAAGCCTTAACCTCTAAGTCCAAAGCACTAAGCACTAAGTCCTAAGCCCAAAGACTAATTCCCTAAATCTTAAGCCCAAAGCCCTAAGCCCTACACCCTACTCACAAAATCCTAAGCCTTAACCCCTAAGCCCTAATCCCTAAGCACTGAACCCTTAGCCCTAAGCCCTAGGCCATAAGCCCTAAGCAAAAATTCCTAAGCCAAAAACCCTAAGCCCTAAACACTAATCTCTAAGCCATAAGCCTTGAGCCTTAAGCTCTAAGTCGTAAGACTTTTGCCCAAAGCACTATGTCAAATCCTGTATCCCTAAGCCCAAATGCCTAAGCCCTTATACCTTATCCCTAAGTCCAAAGCCCAAAGCCCAAAGCCCAAAGCCCAAAGCCCAAAGCCCAAAGCTCTAAGCCTTTAGGCCTAAGTGCTTTTCCCTAAGCCCTAAGCACTAACCCCTAAGCCCTAAGCCCAATGCTCTTAGTCGTAAGCCCTAATTCTTATGCCCTAATCCCTGAGCCTTAAAGCCTAAGACCTCAAACCTAAGCCCTAAGCCATAAGACCTTAGCTCTAAGCCTTCGTCCCTTATCCCAAGCCCAAAGCCCTAAGTCATCAACCTTAGGTACTAAACCCAAGCCCTAAGCGATCAGCCTCATGTACTAAACCCAAGCCTTATGTTTGAAGCCCAAAGCCCAGAGCCTTCAGCCCTTAGGCCTAAGTGCTTAGCTCTAAGCCTTAAGCCTTAAGCCCTAAGCCATAATCCATAAGTCTGCCACAAGCCCTAAGCCCTCAGCCCTAATGACATGCCACGTTACCGGACAACACAACACAGACGGTTTAGAAATGACAAAAAGCAAACCAGTCTACAATCTTACTCTTTAATCCCTCTTACACGAAGTATGGAAGATTGCAGCAAGTAACTAATTTGATAACTAGAAACGAGATGATAAAACTCATGGACACACACACATATATTACTCACCGAAAGGAATAAAATGGTGTTTAGATGATTCCTCAACAAACTAAAGCAAGTAAATGCTCTAGATAATATGAGCTCAACAACCTCTACAAAATGTGCTAAAGAGGGCTTATATAGCCTTAGATGAAAAAAGTAATGTGAATGCTCCCAAATGATTTCCTTCCATTAAATGCTTGTAGGCTGCTTGTCCACACATGATTGGAGGAGGTGGAGGTGATAAGAAGGGTGAAAGTTTTTCTTTTAATGGCTGCAAAGATGGTGGCTTCCAGAGATTTTTTTGAGATCTCATTGGATAAGGAGAAATAGATAAAAAAAAGTTGAAGTCTTATAACTTGGTGACTGTAACAAAAGGGTGATATGAAAGGAATGGTGGACATGTATGAATTTTGTTGAGATCTCATTAAGTGAGTTGAAGGTGATAGAAGTATAAGTCTTATCATTTGGTGGCTACAAAAAAAAGGTGATATGAAAGGAATGGTCGGCTGGCAAGGATTTTTGCCATTTACTCTAATTGGAAGAAGGTGATGTCAAATTGGAGATACCAACCAAATTACTGCAAAGAGGGGTGACATGCCACGAGATGCCTTGAATGGAGCCATACCTCAAGGAGCAATCACCCGAGCCCGAGCTAAGGAGTTTTCTAATCTATTTGCTCTTTTTGTAAGAAATGATGAGCGCGGAATAACTATAAAGGAACCTACCCCAAAAGACTTGAAGCAACCCAAACATCTCCTCACATGGGAAGTCTTAGAAAATGAGGACAAGATCGAGGCATCTTCGAGCTAGGAATCCTTGGAAGGAAGTGCAAAGTCGAAGCAAAGGAGGAGGGGGACCCGGGTACAAGCCAGGTCTAGGTCGGGTATAGGTCGGGACCCTTGGAGCATGGCGCAAACCCGATTGGCCTTGATGTGCCATCAGGAAGGGTCGCCGCACCGTGGTCGAAAGAATGCATGCACACGGAACTCGGGAGAGAAGGTTGTGCGGCAATCGGGAAAATGGATTCGGGCGAAATGAGAATTTGGGACGCAGAAGTGAAATGGGTTAAGAATTAATGGGAATGAAGTGGAAAATGATGGAATGGCTCGAAGAGATAAAAGGATGGCTCAGATGGATAAGTTGGGCTCGGAATCAGACAATGGAGGAAGGTGATAGCTCGGGAAATGGTTTCGGGATTTGGGAAGGATAGAAATGGAGGATGAGGTTGTACAAGTCGAACCTTGAGCAATCAAAGTGTTCGCCTTGGTAGACCTCGGTAGTATTCAAATATGACTCACCAATCACACTCACGAGGGTTGACACACTCGGCCGGATATGACTCACCAGAGAAGGAGCGTCGGAAAGAGCTTCAACCGAAGGAAAGAAGGTGCAATGCACAATTTGATTTAAATTCTCTCTGCCTTTAAAGTGTGAGGTCGATACACTTAAATGCTAGAAAACGTAAAAAGAAAGGAAAGACATTTTAGGCCCTTAGATTACATGAACGCCTAGGATTAGCTTCGAGAAGATCTTCTTTGACTTTTGGAGACCAAGGACGCTCCTCTTCGACTAAAGGCTCGATCCATTAAAGATGTGCACGGCTGAATTTGAATGAAAACCGTGCTTGACCGAGGGAGACCCGTTGTTGATCGAGGGGTTGCACCGGGTGGGATAAACTCCTAACAATGAAGGATCAGTTCGAGCCAATTTGGATAAGGAGCTTCTAAAATACTCTCGGTGGTCAGAATGAAGTGACACGTGGTCTGGTTCCTCGGTTGGCCGTCAATGGCTCGTGTGTGTGCGCGGGCTTATTCAAAATGGCGACCGAGTTGACCATGATCCGAATATGGTGGGATTTACTCGGGCCATTTTTGAATAAAGTCTTTGGTTGACCTTTGGTTTACATGAGTGTGGGCGCGCGCAGTCTCATTTGAATTTGAATCGTCGGTTGACCGACGATGGCTTGTGGGCCCGCGCGGCCCGTTCAAAATGTTGACCGAGTTGACCTTCCTCCGTGCATTGCGGGATTTGCTCAAGCCAATTTGAAATGGAGCCTCTGGATAGCCTTAAGTTGCCTAGATGAAGGCACGCGCGGACCATTTTTGAATGAAGGTCGTCAGTTGTTGCCGACAGTCCGGGAGCTCGCGCGGTATGTTCAAAATGGCGACCAGGGTTGACCTTATCTTGAACATCAAGGGATCCGCGCGGGTCATTTTGAATTTAAACTCTTGGATGAACGTGGAGTGACCGAGTGAGAAGATTCATGGCTGAATTTGGAAGCGGATCTTTCAGTTTCCACCGATGGCTCGGACTTGCGCGCGGTCGATTCAAAATGGCGACCCGGAGTTGACCCTATCTCGGACATCGAGGGATCCACGCAGGCCATTTTGAAATGTTGTTTCCAGACGCTCCTCTGATGATTCGGGCAGCTTGAACGCGGTCTCTTTTGAATGCAAATCACTGGTGTTCCGCCGGTGGTTCCTTGAACGGCGCACGGGCGCTTTCAAAATGCAGCCGGTTGAACCTCCCTCCGGACATCAAGGGATATGTTTGTGCCTTTTTGAAAGTGTGACTTCAGGCGCTCCTAAGTGGTCCAAAAGGAGGTATGGGCACGGGTAATTCTGATGTAAAGCCTCGGTCGGCCGTTGATGTCTTGAAGCGTGCACCGCGGGTGTCAATGCTTTGGACAACGATAAATCCTTGTGTCAAGGTCTCCTAGTTGACCGAGGGTGGACCGTGGGTTGACCGTGGCTTGACCATGGTTCGGCTGCGGCAGTTCTTTGTGGGCCTGATGTGCCTTCCTTGCGGGTCGGCGCACCGTGGGTTGGAAGAATGCGTGCACGCGGGGCTCGGATTGGTGGTGCGTGCGGCAAACAGGAATTTGGCTCATGCGTTTTGTGGAGTTGCATTGCGGAAGCGTATGGTGATGGGAAATATGGGGAATGGTCGAATAAAAGTGGAGATGGCTCGGGGAAATATGGTAATGGTTCGGACGATGGAAAACGGGGTGTAATCGGACAATGGAAGGATTGAAAGCTCGGGGAGTGGAATGGTTAAACTCTTGCGAGTTTAGATATAGAGATGGATGGACACTTTGAATACCTGAGCAATCACGGTATTCTCCTCGGTAGACCTCGCCCGCACTCGGATGTGACGTACCGATCGTACGTGCAAAGGGTTGACGTTTTCGACCGGATATTACGTACCGGAGAACTATACGTTGGAGAGAGCTTCAAACCTTTCGGGAAGAAGGTGCAATGCACAATTTTTCTCTAAAAATTCACTCTACTCATTCAAGTGCAAGTGTTACACTTAAATAAACAAAAACGTAAAATAACAAAACTAAGAAAGTTAAGCTAAGCCCTTTGATGACTTGAGCGCCTTGGATTAGCTTCGGAAGCCTTTGGTTGACTTTAGGCTCGGTTCAATAGGATTGGCACGGTCGGCTTGGTGTTTTGACCGATGGTGACCGAGGTTGACAAAGAGGGTGTGTCGGGTGAGCGGAGCTCCGAACAAATGAGAGATTGGCTCGAGCCAATCTGGATCCGGGGCTTCTAAAGTCTCCTCAATGGTCAACATAGAGCAGCGCATGGTCTGGTTCTTTGATGGTCTGATGATGACTCGAGCGTGAGCTTGAACACGTCCAAATGGGCCGAACCGGTGGGCGTGCATGTCCGAGTATCAAGGGATCCATGAGTTTGTTATGTAAAGCTGTTGCTTGAAGATCCTCTGATGATTCAACAGCTGGTTCACAGATTTTATGTATAAGAATCCCTTGTGGTTCGCTGATCAGCCTTGTACGTGCGTCTGATGGATGATCTTCGGTCATCT
>QAOC01034135.1:9123-23772 GCA_003255005.1 Begonia fuchsioides
AGACATACACTAAAAAGAATATCGGGTCTACTAGCGGTTAGATATAGAAGAGATCCAATCATACCACGATATTTCTTAATGTCCACAACTTGACCATTTTCATCTTTGTCCAATTTTGTTGTGGTACTCATGGGAGTTCTAGAGGATTTGCAAGAGTCTAATCTGAATCTCTTAAGCAATTTTTTGACGTATTTTTCTTGACAAATGAATGTTCCCTCTAAGGATTATCTAATTTGGAGTCCTAGAAAGAATTTAAGCTCTCTCATCATGCTCATCTCAAATTCATCTTGCATGAGAGAAGCGAAGCTATCGCAAAGCTTTTTGTTTGAGGCTCCAAAGATGATATCGTCCACATAAATTTGGACAAATAGAAAATCATCACCATCCTGTTTAGTGAAGAGGGTTGAATCAATTTTTCCCATTTTGAACACTCTTTCCAAAAGAAAGTTCTTCAACCTATCATACCAAGCACGAGGAGCTTGTTTAAGACCATAAAAGAGCTTATGAAGCTTATAAACGTGGTCTGCATTTCCAAAGGCTTCAAAGCCAATAGGTTGCTCCACATAAACTTCTTCCCTTATATACCCATTTAGGAAGGCACACTTAACGTCCATTTGAAATAGAGTGAAATTTTTCTGGCACGCGTAGGCAAGTAGCATGCGAATTGACTCCATTCGTGCTACTGGTGCAAAGGTTTCTTCGAAGTCTATCCCCTCTTCTTGATTGTATCCTTTTGCAACCAATCTTGCCTTGTTTCTAATGACAACACCATGTTCATCTAGTTTATTCTTGAATACCCATTTAGTTCCAATGATGGTGCGATCATTAGATCTAGGAACTAACTCTCATACTTGATTTCTCTCAAATTGATTTAGTTCCTCTTGCATGGCCATTATCCAGTTTTCATCCAATATGGCCTCATCAAATTTCTTAGGCTCCACTTGAGAAATAAAAGCTACATTAGCACACAAGTTTCTAAGGGAGGCTCTAGTTTTGAGGCCCAAACTAGGATCACATACAATGTCCTCTAAGGGATGGCTTTTGGAATATCTTCATTCTTTAGGTAAGCCATCATTGACAATGTTACTTGACTCTAATCCTATGGAGCTTGGAGGACTTTCTGAAGGGATGACATCTAAAGAACTTTTCTCATTGTCATCTAGACTCAATGATTCCATCTCTCTTTCCAAATCATCAGTAGGTTCTAAGTGCTCTAAAGGTGGAGAGGACTCATCAAAGGTAACGTGCATAGATTCCTCAACAACTAGGGTCCTCTTGTTGAATACTCTATAAGCCTTGCTAGACAAAGAGTATCCAAGGAAGATTCCAAAATTCGTCTTTGAATCAAATTTTCCTAGGTTGTCCTTGGTGTTTAAAATATAACATTTGCATCCAAATGGCCTAAAATACTTAACACTAGAAGTTTTACCCGACCATAGTTTCATAGGGGGTATTTTCTAATAATGAACGGATTGATACTCGATTTATCGCATAGCATGCCGTAGCTACGGCTTTTGCCCAAAAATACTTGGGAAGAGAATTTTCATTGAGCATTGTCCTAGCAAGCTCTTGAAGTGATCTATTCTTTCTCTAAACAACTCCATTTTGTTGAGGAGTCCTAGGAGAAGAGAAATTATGATTGATCTCATTCTTAAGACATAGGAGCTCAAATTTCTCATATTCAAATTCTCCTCCATTATCACTATGGATCCCTTCTATATCCTATGAAAAGAATTTTACCAATTGAACTATCCTCAAACATGCAAGCTTTTAGACTCAAAAATAACTCTATAACCTTTGTCACACAATTGGCTTATACTTAAAATATTGTGTTCTAAACCATCTACCAACAAAGCATTTTCAAAAAAAAGGGAGGAAGGATTACCGATATTTCCAAAGCCATTAATTTTCCCTTTTTGATTGATACAAATTTTGATGGATCACCCGTCATGAGTCTCGAGCAACCACTATTGAGAAGCCAAATATTCTTCACGGGCACATCTTCCACTTACAAGACAAATCAAACAAGTTTCTTAGGTACCCAAACCATTTTGGGTCCTATAGAGTTAGCTTTGGTTCATTTGGGAACCCACTTCTCAAAAACCTTTGATTTTCTAGCTTTCGAGTTCACATGACAAGTAAAAGCTTGGTGTCCTATTCTATTGCATTTGTTGCAAACACTAGGTTTCACAAAGAAGTTCTTATAGTTCTTTTTTTTAGCATGTGATTCATAACCTATCCCGGCCTTATTAAATGTCACCCTTTGATTACCGAGAAGCATGTTTAAATTTTTGCTTCCATTAGTAAAATTTAGAACTATGTCGTTCAAATCATTATTTTCCCTCTTTAATCTACTTATTTCACTTTCCAAAGGATTAATTTTACTTTCGTGCTTTTTGTTAACATGACATGTTCCTTTTTCAATTGCTTATACTTAGATTTCAAGATATTGAAATCGTTAAGTCATTGAAAGCATAAAAAAATTCATTATCCTCATCAGAATTTTTTAAATCACTAAAGGAGTCAAATACCTTGTCCTCCTTGGCCATGAAGCACATGTTTGCCACCTCTTCATCCTCGGAAGAGGTTTCACTCTCCCTATCATCCCATGTTGCTTTCATAGCCTTCTTCTTGTTGGGCTTGTAAGGCTTCTTGATTTTTGGACAATCGGACTTGTAGTGTACCGATTTCCCACACTCATACCATTTGACTTCCTTTTCTTGGTCATCGGATGCTTTCTCTTTTTTGCTAGAAAATGCCTTGAGTGCAATGTCCCTTCTTGTAACGACCCAATTCCCAGGACGCCGTCTGCTGCTTTCCTTACTTACTTTGTTACTTTACTTGCTCGGTGGCGACCCGAGAACCGGTCTGTTACTTTTTTCTTACTTACATTACTTTGGTGGAAAACTTTTTACTTTATTTTCTAAAAACTATCATTAACTCATAAAATAGTTTGCAAGGAAAACCGTCGAATAATTAAAAACATAGATTTGAATTCAACCTTTAAATAAAATACATAATCATTTAATAACTTAAAATATACAGCGGAAGACAATTACTTCAAAATACATTCATTTCATTTTCAAAACATTGGTAATCTATCACACCAAAATAAGGTTATACATCTTAATTACATCTTCAAAACATTCAAAGCATTCAAAACATTTTATATTCTAACTATGTGTGTCATACATCACTCCACGTCGGTCAGTCCTTTGCTCTAACTTCTTGGTCAGTCACTTGCACTCATTCTTCCATTACATTCCCTACATTGCAAAGCCTAAACTATGAGCCTAAAGCTTAGTAAGAAGCATAACTATAAAATGCAATGCATGAGTATGCTATGTTGTTAAAAAAAATGCACAATTTCATTCACGTTTCTTAGGTTCATATCTTCTTTATCTTTGGAAATATTACAGGATCTCAAGAACACTTCCTCCACCTACTTCAACTTCCACTGATCTTGGGCCCACTTACTACTTGGAGTGCTCAGGCCTGTAATAACTATTTACTTTACTGTTCTGTTATTCATGTTCTTAATTCATCGGAGACGAAACATAATTGGCGTCTCATACCACCAATCATATCTCGTTTACCTCCAACTACGATGTAAAACCATGCATGAAAATAGTTCGTAGACATTTTGTAAAACTATGATGCATGACCATGTGACTATGAAAAACATCACTTAAATCACATCACATAGCATGAAAATAAGCATACGTCACCAAACATGTCATGAAAACAAACATGCAACACACATCAAACATAATCCTAATCTTTGCAATGTAGTCCCACTTAAGGGCCAAACCATCTTAATGCAAACTTACCTTAGCTGCTTTCTTGAATCAATCCACTTGAGCCCTTTTTTAATCCAATAAATAACCTAAATATATAAATCATATACGGATCAGAATTTGCATAAAGTCTTAACTGTCTATTTCAACTTCAAATGACTATAACCTCCTCGTTAATGATCCATTCCTGATGATTAAGGGATCAAATTGTTCCTTAAGGAGTCTACTATAACTTCTTAAAATACATCAAATTCAGAAAACTAACGTATGTCGACTTATGTGGACAAAACAAAGGGCATTCACTGTTTGAACCCCGATTGGGTCGACCCAAACTGTAAGGAGTCGACCCATGTCGACCAAACAGAGAGCTTGCCTTTTTAAATTTGAGAATTGGTCTACCCAAACTATAAGGGGTCGACCCATGTCGACAAAACAGAGAGCTTTCCCTTTGTAAATTTGAGAATCGGTCGACCCAAACTGTAAAGGGGTCGACCGCAGCTCTTCCCAGTTTCTGTACGGTGACTTGCGACACCCATAACGTTTTGTAAATAGCTCCAAATCGAGTGAGTCTAACGGTTATAAATCACTCTAAGAGTTTACTCTAACTATTATGAAGGTCATAAACTCTAATTCCTACTAGTTATCCACTGAATCTCAAAAACCCTAACCTTGCACATAATCATTTGGTTTTCTAACAACCTACATGAAATCCTTCATTTTTATCCATCAATTCAACCAATACCGTCATATTATCCTTACTGAACCTAAAAGAAACTCAGAGGATAGAAAAATTACCTTGATCCTCAGCCTCCACCAAAACTCCAGAGTTTTCCTCTTCCCCTCGGGATAACTCACTTCCTCAATCTCACTCTCCTCTCGTCAAGACTGAGAACTTAAAGTAAAATAGGGAGAAGGGTCGTGCTGGTAGGGAAATGGCAGACCATGCCTTCTTTTCTCCTTAATTAAACAAAAATTGATCTTTCTTTTATGTCCACCGATCGGATTCTCCACATTTTTTTGTTGACTTTTCAACTCAGATCGGGAATGTGTCGACCACTTGTCTAATTGTGTCGACCGAAAGATTTTCTGAGCGTTATTTGTGTCGACCGCTTGGTCCTGGGGTCAACCTAAAGTGTTCCCGAGAGTGGCTTGTGTTGACCCCTCTTAAATCCTTGGGTCGACCTAAAGTATTCAGTTGTGTCGACCCCTCCTAAATCTTGGGGTCGACCTAAAGTACAGAATTGTGTCGACCCCTCTTCAATCCTGGGGTCGACCAAAACTATTCATTGTGTCGACCCCTCTTCGATCTTGGGGTCGACCGAAAGTTCCAATTGTGTCGACCCTTCCTAAATTCTAGCGTCGACCGAAACTTACTTGAAGGTAGTCCTTTAGTATATTTAACCCAACTTACTTTATTACTTTACTTAAACCTAGCCACCATCAAACAATGGACTTCAAACAAACACCAATCAAACCCAAACACTTGGGCCGGTGCACGGTGTGATACACTCCAAACATAGTATTCTTATTCTAATTATTCATAATCGTAACCAATTCACGTGTTTCTAATTTTCCAGCCTTTCCGAATAACTTTATTATTTTCTTCACCACCTTCAACCTACTAATTTACTAATATCCAAAATACCTTAACACTCTAATATTCAAGCAACATTCATAAAAATAAATCTTAAACGTTTCCATCTAAAAGCCACAAAATTCTTAAAATAAATGATGTTACACTTCTTTTGGATGAATCTTTCTCCTTTTGCACTTTCTTCTCGTTGGCCTTCATTGTCAACTCATTGGTCATCAAAGATCCAATGAGTTCTTCAAGCTTTACCACCTTGAGGTCCTTGGCCTCTTGGATTGCGGTCATCTTTGGCTGCCAAGCCGGAGGTAGCACTTGTAGGACCTTCCTCACGCACTCCTCCTTTGTGTATAACTTACCAAGTACTTTCATGGTAAACAATTCATATTCATGAGCTAACAAGTTAACTTTACTTTCCTTAACTTGGTTAGTTCCCTCGTGTGTTACCTCAAGTAGACGCCAAATATCTCTGGCGTTTTGACACCCTTGTACCCTATTAAATTCATCACTGGAGAGAGCATAATATAGGGTGTTCATGGCTTTAGCATTAAGACTCAAATTCATTCGTTATATTCTTGCCTAGACTTAGAGATAGTTATTCCATTGTCAATTTTTGTGGGCACATAAGGTCCATCTTCAATAATATTCCAAACGCTAAAATCCATAGCTTGAATAAATATTCTCATCCTAGTTTTCCAATATACATAATTATTTCCATCAAATAGGGGAGGCCTAGTTGTGGATTGACCTTCTAGGTTGGTGTTGTTCATGTTGAAAGCCATAATTCAATTTACCCAAAACAACAGTAAATATAGGTTAATCAATTTAAATACCCGCTCTGATACCAATTGAAGGATCGAGATTAACCTAAGTGGGGAGGGGGGGTGAATTAGGTTAACTAAACTTTTTCGTAACTTCAATCTTTTAACGATTATCTCTTCTTGATTAGCTATTAATTCAATATGCAAGCACAATCAACAATTATAAAAGTTGAGAGAGAGAGATATACAAACACCGGTTTGGTAACGCGGTTCGGCCAACCTTGCCTACGTCCGCGCTTCAAGGTACCTCCTTGAAGATCTTTCCCGCTCAAACCTTGAGCTTCACTCCGATTGACTTACGGGTGTCAACCAAACCTTTTAACTCTTACCTTGAAGGAGTGTCACCCCTTTTGCGAGGATAGTTCAAGTAGAATAATTACAATTTGTACGGTTATAAAAACTGACTCACTCAATCTCAAGAAAGATATACAAGTTTAGTAATTGGATTTGAGAGAGTAAAAAGTTCGAGAATGAATTTGGCAGCACTTCGGCGTAGTTTTCTCTCATAAAAAATCTTCTTGCTGCTGATCTGTCCAGATGGGTCAACACATTTGCTGTTGGGGTCGACACAAGCATTAGCCGGTAGACACATAAAAAATATAGCCGTTGAGAATTTTATGTCTGTTGGTGCTGATCGGTCGACATAACTTTTTGTTGCGGTCGACATAAATTCTTCTCTGGAATCTTTGGGGTCGACACAACCTTTTGTGCGGTCGATATAACTTTGAAGAATCCTTCTCTTAGAAAATCTGGGGCCTACGAGTCGACACAATCTAAAAGATTCGTCTCTGGAAATACTAGAGTCGACACATGTAGGTTGGGGTTGACACAAATCTAAAGGATTCGTCTCTCGAATTTCTTGGGTCGACACGAAAATTAAGTTGGGTCGACGTAAATCTAAAGGATGGAGTCGACATGTAAAGTGCAGGCTCAGATTTGAGGGGTCGACATATAGATTATGATAAGGTTGACACATGACTTTTCTAGGGTCAACACAGACAGTTTGGATGGGTCGACATATTTGCACGCTGCACTGCGTTTTTGGGTCGACACAAATTATGAAAGGTTAAGCTTCTGAATTTTACAAGGGTCGACAAAGGACGCTGTGGGTCGACACAAACTGGAAAACTCGGCCTCTGTTTTGAACAGGGGACGACACAAAAACACTAAGGGTCGACACAAACTGCATATATATTTGAAATTTCTGCAGCACTTAAACAAATTGTTAGACTTCAATTGTACCCTTCAAAGAGGGTATTTCTCATGAATGGTTAAGTCTAATTTAAGCATTGTAAAATAGTTTATTTTATCTTTCATACTCATCTTACATAGTTATCATAAAAAATAATTGATTACTTTAAAAACACTTTTAAAGCCAACATATGTGACCATGAATAATTTATACGTATGCATGGACATAATATCATTCAATTTTGCATACCCTCGAGCTATAACACTAAATTCTAACACAATGCAGCAATAAACATTTAGTCACAAACAATGCACACAAAAAATTCTGAATTGACTTGAGGTCGGTCTACTGTGTGTTACACCCCAAATAGTTCAGAATTGTACATGTATCAAAAATATCATACCTTTGCAAAGTAGTCTCACTTAAGAATCATGCACTCTCAATACTAACTTACCTTAGGTCTTTAACTTTAATAATCTTCACCACTTGATCATTTGGCAACCTTTAAAACAGAGACAAGATTCCTTCGTCATAGGTTCACCTATCTCTCTCTTTTCTTGCTTCTAAAGTGCACTACATTCACTCAAAGTACGCTACTAACCTACACTTTCATGTCTATCCAAGCCTCAACTTAATCACCTAAAAAAAGAGAGAATGTGGTAAAGGAGAATAATAACCCTAGAACCCTAGAAACCTAAAACCTTAGAACCTTATAATCGTAGAACGTTAGAACCCTGAAAACCTTAGACCCCAAGAACTCTAGAAACCCATAGAATCCTAAAACCCTAGAAACCCTAAAACCCTAAACACCTAGAACCCTATAATCCTAGAACCCGAAAAGAACCTTAGAACCCGAGAACCCTATAATCCTAGAACACTCATTTAACAACTACTGTACATTTGATTTACCCCTTCGGTTCGCCTTTTTGCAAGTTTGTGGAGCATGGTTTTAAAATAGTAAACCCAAAAACTATTTTTTTTCTATCGCATATCGAGATGACAAAAAAATACATTCTCAAAAAAATAGAAAGGCTAACATGCGGAAAATTGACCCATTTTGCATTTTACTATTCATCCAAAAATACACAATTCAGGGAATAGTAACGTATAGACCCTAGAACTAGGGGTGGGCATGGGTCCGGTTCGGTCGGGTTGGCCCAAACCTCGACCCGACCCGAACCCGATAATAATCATCTCGGTAACCCGTTCGGGTTGGGTTACCGAGATGACCCGAACCCGACCCAAACCTGATCGAGTTGGGTCGGCATGGGTCGGTTAATCGGTAAAACAATAAATCTCAAATACAGTAAATGAAAATGAAAACTCGGACTAAGACTAACGAATCTTCAATACAGAAAATGAAAACTTGGAATACAACGAATGACGAATGACAGAATACAACGAATGACGAATGACAGAAAATGAAAACTCGGAATACCAGTCGGGAGTCGGGAGTCGTCGAGTCGTCGGGAGTCGACGAATGGCAGAATACAACGAATGGAGAAATCGGGAATCACAAAGGCGGGAGTCGGGAATCGAAGGTCGGGAGTCAGGATTCGTCGGGAGTCGTCCGGTTGAGAATCGCAAAGGCTGGACTCTGGAATCGAGGGTCGGGAGTCGGGAGTCGTCGGGAGTCGTCAGGAGTTGTCGAGAGTCGTCGAGTCTAGAAATCGCAGCCGTGGGAGTCGGGAGTCGGGAGAAGACCAAAACTGAAGAGAGGGAGAGAGCGATTAGGGTTTTCCTTTACAACCCAATGGGTTGGGCAATCGGGTTTGAGCATGTTGGGCCACCGACCCACAACCCGAACGGCGGGTTTCTACCGACCCGTTAAGGGTTTTTAATAATTTTAACCGACCGAACCCGACCGGATTGGGTCGATTCCTCGGGTTGGATCGGTTATACACACCCCTACCTAGAACACTAGAACCTAGAATCCTAGAAACCCAAGAAACCCTAGAACTCTAGAATCCTAAAAACCCTAGAAACTCCAGAACCCATAAACCCTAGAACCCTAGAACCTAAAAACCCTAAAATAAGAATTATAGAACCCTAGAGACCTTAGAACCCTATAATCCTTAGAACCCTAAAACCCTACAAAAACTAGAATCCTAGAACCTAAAAAACCTAGAAACCCTAGAAGCCTAGAACTCTAGAAACCTTGAATCCCAAAACTTTAGAACCCTAGAAATCCTAGAACCCTAAAACCCTAGAAACTCAAAACACTAAAAACCCTAATGAACAATAACCCAAAACAATAATCAATAGTAACCTGAAACACTAATAAACAGTAACTTTGGGAAACATGTAAACTCTAAACCCGTAACGCAATATAAACAGTACGCCATCACAATTACGGTACACTCAATTTTACCACTAGAGTTTTTCTTGCCCCTAGTTCGTGGATCTAGGATTTTAGAATTGTAAACTTAAAAACTGATTTTTTTGGAACGCATGATGAGACGACGAAAAAATGCACTCACGAAACAAAAGCAAAACACTGAAAACCAGAAAGCCTAGTGCGCCAAAAATTTGACCTTTTACTATTTATCTTAAAGCGAACAATTCAGGGAATAGTAATCCTAGAACTTTAGAAATCCTACAACCCTAGAACCTTAGAACCTACAAACCCTAAATTCCTAGGTTTACCTTGCCCCAAGAGCTCTAGAAACCCTGAACCTTAGAAACCTTAGAACACTCGAAACCCTTGAACCCTGGAACCCCTATAACTCTAAAAACACTAAACCCTAGAAACCCTAATGCACACTGACCCAAAAACCTAATGAAAGTAACTTCAAGAAACGTGCAAACCCTAAACCTAAAACTCTAGCTGAACAGTGCACTCATTTAACAACTACTTTATACCTGGTTTAACCCCTAGGACTCACCTTGCCCCTAGTTTGTGGGGTAGTGTTTTAGAAAAGTAAAGCCAAAGATGATTGTTTTAGAAAGAATGATGAGACACAAAAAAGGCACCCACCAAAAAAAAAGGAAAACACCAAAAACAAGTAAGCCTAACACACCAAAATTTTGATATTTTTTTGCATTTTACTGTATCGACGAAAAATCGAATTCTAGAAAAAAGGATAGCACCAAAAATTTGAAAGCCTAGCGTGGCAAAAATTGACCCTTTTTTTTGCATTTTTCTATTCGTCCAAAAATGAACAATTCGGAGAATAGTAATCGTAGAACCCAAAGACCGTAGAACCCTAGAACCTTAGAACTCTAGAACTAAAACCAAAAAAACCCTAGAACCCTAGAATCCCTAGAAACCCTAAACCCCTAAAAACTATAAAACCCTATAAACCCTAGAGCACTAAAGTTCTAGAATTATAAAACCCTAAAAACCTTATAACCTGTGAACCCTAGAACCCTATAAGCCTTAGAATCCAAGAACCCTACAAACACTAAAACCCTAGAAACCCTAGAATCCAAGGATTCTAGGAACCTTGAACCCCAGAAACTTTAGAACCTCAGAAACCCTAGAACCTCAGAAGTTTTAGATCCCTAGAAACCCTAAACCCTAGAAACCCAAATAAATAGTAACCTCAAACACTAATTCAAAGTAACCTTGTAAAATGTGCTAACCCTAAACCTATAAAGCTAAATGAACAGTACTCCCATTTCACAATTAATGTACACACGGTTTAACTACTAGGGTTGTTCTTACCCCTAGTTTTTGGGGTAGGGTTTTAGGATACTAAACCTAAAAACTAATTTTTTGGAACACGTCATGAGACGAAAAAAATAAATTACCCACGAAACAAAAGGGAAACACCAAAAACCAAAAAGCCGTCGCCAAAAATTCTACTTTTTTTTGCATTTTACTATTCCTCCAAAAACAAAAAGTTCGGGGAATAGAAATCCTAGAACCCTCGCATCCTAGAACTCTAGAAATCTTAGAACCCTAGAATTCTAGAACCCTAGAAACCTTAGAACCCTAGAAACCCTAGAATCCTAGAAACCCTAGAATCCTAGAAACCGTAAAAAGCCTAGAACCCTATAAACCAAAGAACCCTAGAACCCTACAAACACGAGAACCCCAAAACCTACAAACTCTAGAAACCCTGAACCTCAGAAACTTTAGAACCCGAGAAACCCTAAACCCACGAAACAAAAAGGAAGCACCAAAAACCAAAAGCCTAACGAGCCAAAAATTTGAGTTTTTTTTGCATTTTACTATTCATCTAAAAATGAATAGTTTTGAGAATAGTAAAGTTGGAACCCTAGAACCCTAAAACCCTAGAATCCTAGAACCTTAAAAACCCTAGAACTCTAGAACCTTTAGAAACCCTAAAACCCTAGAAATATTAGAATTCTAGAAACCCTATAACCTAAAAACAATAAACATCAGAACCAACTGAATAGTAACCTCAAGAAACATGCAAATCATAAACCTGATATTCTAAACTAACAGTACTCCTATTTCAAAACTAGTGTACACATGATTTAACGCCTAGGGTTCCCCTTGCCCCGATAACTCTAGAAACCCTGAACGTTAGAAACCTTAGAACATTAGAAACTTTAGAACCCTACAACCCTAGAAACCTTGAAACACTAACCCTAATGAACACTAACTCAAAAACCTAATGAACAATAACCTAGTAAAACGTGCAAACCTTAAACCCAAAACTCTAAATGAATAGTATACTCACTTAACAACTACTCTAAACTCGGTTTAACTCCTAGGATTCCCCTTGCCCCTAGTTTGTGGGGTAGAGTTTTAGAATAGTAAACCAAAAAAGGGATTTTTTGGAATGCATATCGAGACGACCAAAAAATGCATTCTTAAAAAAAGGAAAAGCGCCAAAAACCAAAAAGCCTAACGTGCACAAAATCGCCTTTTTAACATTTTACTATTCATCCAAAAATAGACATTTCGGGAAAAGTAATCCTAGAAAACCTAAAATGCTAGAACCCTATAATCGTAAAACCCTAGAACCCTAGAAACCCTAGAACCCGAGAACCCTAGAATCCTAGAAATCCTAGAACCCTAGAAACCCTTAGAACCCTAAACCTTAGAAACCCTCGAACCCTAGAACCCTAGAAAACCTAGATCCCTAGAAATCCAAGAAACCATAGAACCGTAAAAACTCTAGAAACTCCAGAACCCATAAACCCTAGAACTCTAGAAACCCTAGAACCTAAAAATCCTAGAGCCCTAAAAACCTTAGAACCCTAGAATCCTAGNAAACTATAAAACCCTAAAACTGTAGAAATGGTAGAAACCCTAGAAATCATAGAAACCCTAGGAACCCTAGAAACCTTAAACACCCTAGAACCCTAGGAACCCTAAAAATTCAAGAAACCCTAGAACCATAAAAACCCTAGAACTCTAGAAACCTTAGAACCTAAAAACCTTAGAGCCCTAGAAACCTAGACACCCTAGAACCTTAGAATCCTAGAATCATATAACCCTACAAACCCAATAATCGTACAACCCTAGAATGGTACAACCCTAGAATCTCTAGAAACCTATAAACCCAAGAAATTCTAATGAACCAAAAACCCAAAAACCTAATGACAAGTAAATTCGGGAAACTTGCAAACCCTAAATCCAAAACTCTGAATGAACAATACACTCATTTGACAACTACTGTACATCTGGTATACCCTTAGGTTCACCTTGCCTCTAGTTTGTAGGGTATGATTTTAGAATAATAAACCTAAAAACTTATTTTTTTAGAATGCATGATAAGACGATAAAAATATACATTCTAAAAACAAGGAACACCGAAAACCAAAAAACCTAACACACCAAAAATTGTCATTTTTTTGCATTTTACTATTCATCTAAAAATGGACAGTTAAGGGAACACTAACCCTAGAACCCTCAAACCCTTGAACGTCTGAAACGCTAAAACCCTAGGACCCTAGAACTCAAGAAACTGTAGAAACCCTAGAAACCATAAAACTTAGAAAGCTGAGAAACGCTAGAACCAGAAACTCTGGAAACCTTAAAACCCCTGGAATCTTAAAAGCCTAAAATCCCTAGAACCCTAGAAACTTTAAACCCTAAAAACCCTAATATACAAAACATCCATTTACAACTATTGTACCCCCGGTTTAACCCTTAGGGTTTACCTTGCCCCTAGTTTGTGGGGTAAGGTTTAGGAATAGTAAACTGCAAAACTGATTTTTTTGGAATGCATATCGGACCACAAAAAACAAAGTTAAAAGAAAGAAAAAGCACCAAAAACTAGAAAGCCTAATGCGTCAAAAATTGACCTTTTTGCATTTTTCTATTCATCCAAAAACATAAAGTGTGAGCAATATAATCCTAGAACTCTAGAAACCTTTGAACCCTAGAAATTCTAGAAACCCTAGAACCCTAGATTGACAAACCTGTGTGCATGAACAAAACATTAGAAAAACAATGTCCACGCCGAAAGCTTCGCCCATTGTTGTTCGAAATCATAAGAGAGAAAACTCATCCAAAAATGGTCCAACACGGGGACTTCCTAAGTGGTCACAAACTTAGTACTACTCTCGCTAAAGCACTTTTAACTTCAGTGTTCTTATGGGATCCGGTGCATTAGTGCTCATATGGTCGTACCCTCCAACTTCCCTCGCAATAGGCTTTCAGACCCATGCATCGACAGAGCTCCGTAACTTATGCAATTTACGCCTTTGGACTTTCTCTCCTCCACCTACCATGATGACGCGCTTCCATCTTTGCCTCGCTGCCCTTACATGCCCGCGCGTTCTGCATGATCATGCTTGCACACGATCCCATTCTACACCAAGTCACCTTCGAGCAAATTTTGAAAACTTTGTATGGCCATAACTTTGCTCTCGGCTATCAGATTCGAACTCATTTTATGTCGACGACTTCATACAGTTGGTCGCGATCTGCCTGGTAAAAGTAGACAAAACCTTCTGCATGAAAAAAAAACATTAGATAAAACAAAGTCTACGCCAAAATCTTTGCCCATCGTTGCTCAAATCAAAGAGAGAGAATACTTGTCAAAAAGGGATTACTCGTCAAAAAGGTTACACTCGTATGGTCATCAATGATTGTCACAAAACAAACCGCACCTACAAAAAATTTATCTCCCTTAGGTTAGTATGAAACGAAACTTTAGGTGTCTTTTCAGCAATACAATTAAGACAAGTTTTAAAAGTTGTACCTTACAAATTCATTAAGGATTGCTTACAAGCAATGATATGCAGATTGTTCTTGCTAATACTACCAAGTCATTAGTGTAACAAATAAATGGTGAAACATTTCGATAACATTTGTCTCGCCTTTGT
>QAOC01034148.1:0-27500 GCA_003255005.1 Begonia fuchsioides
TCCTTCCGGTCGTTGATAAGTTCCGGGCACATCACCTTTGTAGTGAGGGTTCTTTGAATCACCATTAGGATTGGGCCCTCTTGTGCTCGGCATATTTCTTCCATCGGCTCGGCCACTAATTCTCCCTCTTCCTCCATAGGTTCATCTTCACTTACAATCTCTCCACTACTTTCAATAAGCATCATCACTCTCTTATTAGGACATTGAGCAGCAATATGTCTTAATCAAAGACATTTAAAACACTTTATCTCTCTTGACCGTGGCTTATTGCATCTTCAATCGTCTTAGGAACAATGTCCTTCTTTTGTGTCCACGGCTTTGGTTGAGAAGTCTTGTCTTCCTGCCTTGGAGGTGGCTTGTAAGGGGTGTTGAAAACCGGAGCTGGCCGCAGGATACTTTTCTTGCCCTTTTTCTTGTTTTCTCTTTCTACCCGTAGGGCCAATTGAATGGCTGCATCCAAGGAGTCCACGATTTGCAGCTCCACCACATCACCAATGTCCTTATGCATCCCTCTTAGAAACCTTGCTAGGATCTGTTCCTCCAGTTCTTCAAGATCACAACGGATCCGTAAGGTTTCAAACTCCATCAAATACTCTTCCACCGAGAGGCTTCCTTGCTTCAAATTTTGGAGTTGAAAGAACAATTCTTGTCTATAATGACTAGGTACAAACCTCCTTTTCATAATCAATTTCATGGCCCTCCAAGTGCTGATTTCCTTCTCACGGTCACGCCTTCTTTGAGATCTCAAGCTGTCCCACCATAAGCTAGCGTAACCGTGAATCTCCAAGGCCACTAATTGTAATTTAGACTTCTCCGAATAGTTATAGCACTCAAAAACCTTATCCACCTTATTTACCCAAGTTAGAAATGAATCTCCATCACAAGAACCATTGAAAGGTTGAATGCTCACCTTTATATGCCGCAAGTCCTCCTCACGGGGCTGTCTATCCCGTGGTTCAAATTCATCCTCTGAATCTTCCACGTCGTACAACCAGCCTCGGGCACCTCCGGCACCTCCGGCTCTCCATTCTTTGCAATAGCATGTCTAATCTTGTGTTAATGCCATCTATTTGGCTCTGAAAATCGGGGCCACATTCTTGGGATGAAACTAGTGGTGGAGGTGCTTCACTCGTTGAAGGGAGGTCTCGGCTTGGTTTCAAAACCGCTCCACTCTTAGTCGTCATGCCACCACTTTTATGTGCCATTAAAGATAAAGGAATTGACGGCTTAGTAGAAGGAAAGAGGGAAGGAAGAGCTGTGCTCTGATACCAGATGACACGCTCCAAGAGTGGTGGAGGTGTTCGGGAAAGGAGAGGGATAAACAGCCACGGCCAAAGGCCAACCCGAGAGGAAAACTAAGAAACATGGGAGGGTTGGCTCTGTCACAACTTCAATTGCAAATGGGCTTTAAGTCCGAAACTTAGGAGACATTAAGTTCAAGTATTAAACTCAATCTAGTCCCAAATTTCAGACCAAACGCACGTGGGGATTTTAAGTTGGCACAGGGACACTTTTCAGTGTACAGTCAAACCCCAAACAGTACCCACTATGGCTGGAAATGAGGTAGGTTGGTTAATGCACAACTCCCAATTGGGAAGAGCTGTGCACACGAAATTGGATGGGAAAACTTCACACAAGAAGAGAGGAAGATCTCAGTAAAAAAAAAGGGCTGAATCGCACGAGTGAAACAAAAATGGACACGGAACACAAGTTGAGGACCTTTGAGGGTTCTCGGGTGGACAGATTTGCAACAAACGGACACAAATGGCCAAATGGCCTGATGTGCAACCGGAGCACATCACGGACTTAGGCTTGATGAGCATCAGAGATTTTACTAACTTAGTTGCTCATTTTTCAGGAAACATAATCTCGGAGATACCTTCCGAACTTGATCGGGAACGACCCAAAGTCACGATCACATGGTGTCCGACCATTTCTAACCCAGACACGCCCAACGACCAACACCCCGACCACCTATCGATGGCCAGCGGAAAAATGGCCTTCGACATGGCTGAAATCCTTTAAGATTTCGACCCAAAGGAAATAAGTGGCCGACGTGAGAGAACGCCTGGTCCAAACCTCTCGGATCCCGCGTTTCTCCCACGAAAGACTGAGTCTTCGGCCCACTAATGCCGAACCCCGGCCACATTTTGATTTAGCCAGCAAATAAGCTTTGGAGAAGGAAGGAAAAATAGCCCAAAGAAGAAGGATGCATAAAGGCCCACGAAGGACTGCCGCGGCTGAACCATGGTCAACACACTGTCAAAACACGGTCCACCTTTGGTCAACTAGGAGACCTTTACCAAATCCCATCGGCCACTTTACTTAAACCTTTAAGTATTCCGATTATTTGGTCAAGGAAAGGATGAGATCCAAATTGGCTCACAAGGATTTTTCGGTGTCCGAGGCATGGACAGCCGCGGCGCACGCCTCAAGACATCAACGGCCAGTCGAGGCTTTACATCATGCCTTATTTCAAACCACCTAGGAGGGCCTGAAATTACATATTCAAAATTGCACGGACATATCTCTGGATATCCGGAGGAAGTTCAGCTGATCACATTTTAAAAATGCCTGCGCGCGCCCATAAGCCGTTCATGGAGCCACCGGCAGAACAACAAGGATTTCTATTCAAAAGGGACCGCGCTCAAGCTGCCAGAATCTTTAGAGGAGCGTCTGACAACCACATTTAAAAATATTGTCCCTGCAAAATCAACAAACAAATTAGAAGCCCGCCTTGCACGGCTGCGGGTCACCATGCCTTCCGGTGGGTGGGGGTTCTCGGGCACATCATTTCCTAGGCAGGATTGTCCCTCGAATGCATAGTCAGGCAACAAGCAACAAATGTTTTTTCTATGCAGATTTTGAAGAATCTGGCTCCCATCTATTTTTTTAATGCCCAGTCACAAAGGAAATATGGTCTACCTACAGGCAGAACTTTGGCTACTCAAAGCGCTTCTCAACCATCGCAAGTGCTATCAAGTGGAGCATCAAGCTCAACAAGCTCAAGCTCCGCAGAGATGCTCGAGTCTTACAAATGCTACTGGCCACCTCCATATACTACATATGGGCGGCCTGCAACACCCAAAAATACGAGAATTCTCTTGCCACCCCTGTGCAGATCGCAAGACGGATTGAGAGGCAAGTGTTCAAGCAAATTTACTAGTTCTTTCTGGAAGAGCTTAGCTGGTTGGAGCCTACTTAAGCGTCAAGGTTTGGAATCTCCAAATAGTAGCCGGGCAGATCTCTCTCTATCCTTGGGCCTTGTTTCTCGGACAATTGTTCCTTTTATTTTGTAATCGGGGGTCCGGCGTCTCAGGTGGGCTAATGCTCCCTCGTTCTGCCGCCTTCTCGGGTTCCCACATGTAAATGTGCTTGTCAATATACTTTACTTATCAAAAAAAAAAAAAAAGAAAGAGCTCTCGGTCCTGATTAGAAAATACAACACCAAAAGAGCCTCACCCCGGTGCTTTATTAAATTTGATCTCTGAAAAGCCTTCGAATCAGTCTCATGGGACTTTGTCCAAAAGATGCTCACTGCTCTCGGCTTCCCTGACATCGTCATCAAATGGATCATGGAATGCATCTCCACAACTTCTTATTCGGTCTCCATAAATGGCCGACTCCATGGTTTTTTCAAAGGCTCAAAAGGTATCAGGCAAGAGGATCCTCTCTCCCCCTACATTTTTGTAATTTCCCTAGAATACCTCTCGCAAATTATCCGTGCTCGTCTCCCGTCCTGGGGCTACAATTTCCATCCCATGTGCCAACAAATGGGTATTACTCATCTTTCCTATGCGGACGATTTAATCCTCCTGGCAAGGGGAGACCTGACCTCCGTCAAAAGCATCCTCGCACGCCTATCCGAGTTCAGCGCCTCTTCGGGCCTCAATATGAATACATCAAAGTCGTGTTTCTTTCCTGTCGAGATTCCTCAAGAGGAACTCCTACAAATTAAAGAAGCAACCAAGCTGGAGGATGGAAAATTCCCAACCAGATTCTTTGGCATCCCACTCTCTCCTAAGAATCTTGGGATTCTCAACTATGACCCCCTCTTAGAGAAAATGAAGCTCTACCTCGAGGTCTGGAACGCTAAAAGCCTTTCTATGGCTGGAAGAACTGAGCTAATAAAGTCTATCTTCCAAGGCGTAGAGACCTTTTGGCTATCCATATTCAACATGTCGGCTGTTGTCGTTGCGAAACTAATCAGCCTATGTAGATCCTTCCTTTGGGGGAAGACTTATGCTAAAGTTGCAAGGCCAACTTGTTGTCTCCCAAAGGATGAAGGTGGCCTTGGTCTTAAAGACCTTGACACTTGGAACACGGCCCTGCTAGCAAAAAACCTTTGGGCATTACATCAGAAAAATGATAGCTTATGGGTCCGTTGGATCCATCACTTCTATATCAAGGAAGCCACTTTTTGGAGCTGGACATAAGGATATCGCGGCTCCCCCCTGATTAAAAAAATCCTAAACATTAGGTCGGCCCTTCTGACTAAGGTCGGATCCGAAAGGAAAGCCGAGGAACTACTAACTTTGTGGGCCTCATCGGCTAAAAGCAAGGAGTCGTCTGAAGCCTACAATTTCTTCAGGCCTTCTGCCACCCCTAAGCCCGGCTTCAAAGCCATCTGGAAGCACAATCATGTGCAAAAGCTCTCATTTCCATTATGGCTCGCCTATCATGACAAGCTCCCGACAAAAGACAAACTTTCTTTTCTCGATACGGATGGCAAATGTGCCTTATGAGGGATCTATCAAGAATCCTCCAAGCACATATTTTTTTATTGCAACTTCTCATCCGAAGTCTGGTCATCCATCAAGGCCAGATTCGACATAGAAAGGCGACTTTCTACAGTTTCCAGAAGGCCGGAAAAATCTTAAAAACCGTGCTTGCATGCTCAGTCTACTATATCTGGTCAGCCCATAATGCACGCTGTTTTGATAGCAACTACCAAGATCCAGCTCATGTAGCCGCTTGCATTGAAAGGAAAGTATTCAAAATACTTTTCCTAATCTTACCAGCTCTGGCTGAAAGATTAGAATCCGCCGGCGTCTAACAGCGCCTTTACTTTGGCATCTCCAAATGCGAGATTAGATTACTCGGATACACCCTCTGTTGTGGTCATTGGGACGATGCCTAATCATGGACCCGTCCAACCATCCACAATTGAATTCTCTGTTATGATGTTCATCTTTCATTTATTTGACACACTCTTATAAAATAAAAGAAAAAGAAACAGCTCTCAGTCAAGAAAGAGTTCTCAATAGAGCTCTCAGAGAAGGTGGTCAGGAATTCTCTCCATGGAAGGCGATTTTGGCTGTCAACAATTCTCGCTTCCGGTGCCTCCTTTTCTACAGATCTCCTTCTAGTGTTGTAAATTGACATTTTCCAAGGTTCCCCTGGAGTTCCCTAACTCTCTCGGTGAAAGGATTTATAGCTTTCTTCTCTCGAAAAAGGTGGAAAACATGTAGTTCAATGTCTTACGGTTAGTCTCATTCCCGTCTTTCTACTGAAATTTTGGCTGGCTTTCTGCTATATTGGGGGTAGCATCGCTCGGTGGCTCCCCCTCCCCTCGAATTTTTGCCACATTGTTTGCCTACCGTTTTTATCCCGAAAGTCCTTTGGGAATGTAAGAGGTTGGTTACCGTACAACTAGCATTTTTGCTGGATTTTATGAGCCTGAAACCGTGTGGGAAATATTTTTCCCGACCTTCTTCTCTCCCAATTCCTCCAAACCCTCTCCATCCCTTAAGTTGTTTTCACGTTCTCCTACTCCCCCTCCCATCCCCCATCGGTTTTCTGTTGCTCTGATAGCTCGATTTTTGTTTGGCCTCTTTCCCTTGCCGGAAAATCCATATTCTTTGTCGTCGGAAGTCGAGCGACAAGCTTTTCCTCGCCCCGAGAATTCCAAAGCCAAATCATTCTACTTTGTCGTCTAGTGCTCATTGCCTAGACGTTGGACCTTCCCCTACAACCATAACCTCCCCCCCTGCTTCAGCCGAATTCAACTCTGCCGGAAAATCTAGGTGAGACACACATGTCCAGAAAAAATCCTATTTTATTTCGTCCAATCAGCCCTCCCAGCAGCAGACCATCGGCTGCCTCACCTGCTCCTCCTGCTCCCGTACTGTGTAGGCAGAAAAGCAATCATTCCCCCTTCCTCATCTGATGGCAAAAAAAACCGGTTACAAAAGATGGGCCGGATCAAAGTAAAAAAAGCCAAGAAAAAACAAGCAAATCCCGTGAGGAAAATCCCTCTATCATCCCCCCGCCCCTCGTTCCCTCTGCCTCGCCCTCCCTAGATATGCCGACATCTGCCTCCGTCATCCCATCTATTTCCTCCCCCCTAATTGCCAAAATTCCCCCCCTCCCCTTCACTCTAGCCACCCATGTGAAGCCCCCAAAATAAAGGCTAAAACGTCCAGCTCTCAATCCCTCCCCCTCCTGCCCCCAACTGGAGTCAGCAAGAAGCTCAAATCAAAGTCGGGAGGCTTTCCTCAAATCAAAGTCGGCAGAAGAATGTCAACGAGTTCTAATAGATGGCCAATACTCAATTTACGGGAAAAATCTTCTCCTGAAGGAAAGATTGGAATGGTTCACATTCGGGAAGGAGGAATTCAAGCTCATTCCATTTTGGATCACCCTTCCAGAGCTACCGTTGGAATGCTGGAGCCCTAATGCCCTTAGCAAAATTTGTTTCGTTATTGGTAGGCCAATCTCCACCGACCTCCTAACAAANTCTTGGAACATGAGGGGCTTTGCATCTCCCCTCAAGCAAGATGAGTTAGCTTATCTCATCAGCAGCTTAAATTTTTTTTTTTTTGGATCCTTGAGTCCAAATCCTCCCCGCATTCTTTGGCTGCCTTCTTGGCTAAAAAGTTTCCGAGGTGGCATTTTATTACTAACTTTGATTTGCATCCTTGCAGCAGAATCGCCGTGTTATGGAATACTAACAAAGTCATGATCAACCATCTCGCCTCCCACCCTCAAGTCATTCACACCTCCCTATTTTGTCAAATTAGCAAAATTGATATCTGTATTTCTTTTGTTTATGGTTTGCATTTAATTTCAGACAAAATGCCCTTATGGGCCGAGCTCTCTTCTTTTGGTTGAAATATTTCTATCCCCTGGCTTGTGGTGGGAGATTTCAACCCAATCCTAAACCAAGATGAAAGAAGGAGCAAAGTTGCGGTCTCCTCAAGAGAGGTTAAAGACTTCAAAAGCTGTTGTGCCTCCCTGGGCCTCTCGGACATTCCCTCCTTAGGATGCTTCTTCACCTGGTCAAATGGCAGTGTTTCGTCCAAGTTCGATAGGGCGCTGGTCAATAGTGCATGGATCCAGCTTTGTCCCACCACCTCTGCTAATTTTCCACCCCCGGGTCCATCGGATCACGCACCCTGCATTGTGTCCTTTAACAATCTGCCTCGGCCTGGAAAGCCCTGCTGGAAATTCTTCAACATGTGGACCTCTCATGAAGACTTCCTCAACATCGTTGCCTTGTGTTGGAGGCCCCAGGCTCTCGGAACCTGGCAATACATCCTCTCCTCCAAGCTTCGCGCTCTCAAAAGTGAGCTTCAGAAGATGAACAATCTGTACTTCTCGCACATATCGTCTCGGGCCAAAGAAGCTCGAGCCAAATGGAAAAAGGCCAAACAAAGTTCTTCTCCAAATCTGGTCCTCTACAGGATGCAGAGAGTCTGGTAGCCCTTAGAGACAAATCCGTCTTCCTCAGCAAAGCCAAAAAATCCTTCCTTCAGCAAAGAGCTAAAAGCAATTACCTCATCAACGCTGACAAGCCCACAAAATTCTTCTATGCAATGATCAAAAGAAATGCTAAGAAGAACTTCATCAGCTCGCTAGCTAAAGAAGATGGATCGATGACAACTTCCCTTGAAGAAATCCCCTTGGAGTTCCTTGCTTACTTCAAAAATCTCCTTGGTGGTCCCCAACTTTCCTCATCCATAGATTCTGATGCAGTCTCGGCAGGCCCATGCCTTCCCCAGGCTGCTTGCTCGGAGCTTCTAAAGGATGTCACCCCAAAAGAGATTCAGGAGGCCCTCCATAGCATCGCTAACAACAAAGCCCTAGGCCCCGACGCCTTCTCCTCAAAATTCTTCAAATCTTCATGGAGCATTGTGGGCCCGGATCTAACAAAGGTTGTCCTTGAATTCTTCTCTTCGGGGCGCCTCCTTAGGCAGTGGAACCACGCCTCTATAGTTCTAATCCAGAAATCCTCCCACGCCTCTAAAACAACAGACTACCGTCCAATTTCCTACTGCAACACAACTTACAAAGTCATCTCCAAAATCCTTGCTTCAAGGCTTTCGGTTTCCCTGCCGAATATCATTGATCAAGCCCAATCGGCCTTCCTAAAGGGCCGATCAATGAATGACAACATTCATTTGATGCAAGAGCTCATTCGAAAATACAACACCAAAAAAGCCTCCCCTCGGTGTTTCATACAAGTCGACCTCCGTAAAGCTTTCGACTCAGTCTCTTGGGATTTCGTCCAAAAAATGCTACTAGCTCTCGGTTTCCCCACCACCTTCATCAAATGGGTCATGGAATGCATCTCCACGGCTTCATATTCGGTCTCCATCAGTGGGCGCCGCCATGGCTTATTTAAAGGCTCCAAAGGTATTAGGCAAGGAGATCCCCTTTCCCCCTATATATTTGTAATTGTCCTGGAATACCTCTCAAGGATTATTCGCGCTCGCCTCCCGTCCTCGGGATAGAATTTCCATCCCATGTGCCAGCAGCTCGGAATCTCGCACCTTGCTTACGCGGACGACTTAATCCTCCTAGCAAGAGGAGACTTAACCTCCATCAAAAGCATCCTCTCATGCCTATCCGAGTTTAGTGCATCTTCAGGCCTCCAAATGAATGTCTCCAAAAGCTTCTTCTTTGCTGCCTGGATTTCATCGCAGGACCTCCTTGCATTAAAAGCACCATCAAATCTGGAGGAAGGTAAATTCCCCACTAGATTCCTTGGCATCCCCCTCTCTCCTAGGAATCTCAAGATCCTCAACTATGACCCCCTCCTTGAGAAAATCAATCTTTACCTGGAAGTCTGGAACGCCAAAAGCCTTTCAATTGCTGGAAGAACTAGCTCATAAAATCAATCTTCCAAGGCGTGGAATGTTTCTGGCTCTCCATCTTCGTTCTGCCAGCTGCCATCCAAGCGAAATTAATTCAATTGTGCAGATCCTTCCTTTGGGGAAAGCCCTATGCCAATGTCGCGTGGCCTACTTGCTGCCTTCCTAAAGATGAGAGTGGGCTTGGTCTAAAAGACCTTGAATCTTGGAACATAGCGCTGCTTGCAAAAAATCTATGGAGCATTACTCAGAAAAAGGACTCCCTGTGGGTCAGATGAATTCACCATTTTTATATCAAGCATGCTTCTTTTTGGGGCTGGTCAGCTGGTTATCGAGGAACCCCTTTGATGAAAAAAATCCTCCATATTAGATCTTTGCTCTTGGCTAAGGCTGGATCAGAAGCAAAAGCTGAAGAGCTTCTGACTTCGTGGGCCTCGTTGGCTGAAAGCAGGGGCTCGTCTGAAGCCTACAACTACTTCAGGCCATCCGCCCCTTCTAAGCCCAGCTTCAAAGCCATTTGGAAGCACAATCATGTCCCTAAGCTTATCTTCCCTATTTGGCTGGCCTATCATGACAAGCTTCCTACAAAAGACAAGCTTCCCTTCCTGGAAATAGACGGAAAATGTGCCTTATGTGGGCTCCACCAAGAATCTTCTAAGCACATTTTCTTTGCTTGCTGCTTCTCATCCAAAGTCTGGACAATCATTAAAAATAAATTCGGGATCAAAAGGCAGCTCTCTTCAATCGCTAGTTCCCTCAAATGGATCAAGTTCGGAAGGAGGGACTTCAAAATTGGTTCTGTCTATAAAATTGTGCTAGCCGCCTCGACCTATCAAATCTGGTCGGCTCGCAACGCTCCCTACTTCGATAGCCATTTCCAATAACATGTTGAGGTTGTTGCTTGCATCGAAAGGAAAGTATTCAAAATTCTCTTCCAAATTTTCCCAGCACTAGCTGGAAATTTGGAATCTTCAGGGCAGTAACCTCTCCGGGTTTGCTCCTTCAGCATCCATCGATGTATCCTTTCAGGCATCATCATGCGGCCCCCTACATTCGTTCTTGGTTTTTCTCAAGCTGGTATGATCGATGTTAGTCCTGGCATTATATCTCGGGACTAAATTTGATCACAGATTTGCTTTTTGCATTCTAATTACGTGGTGGGTGGTTTTGCCGATCTCTTTTTGCTAGCCGATTGTGGTCGTGGGGCTGGTTCCAAAATATGGCTCCCTCCCTCCCCCAATTTTTTTCATTTCTTTTTATTTACCACACTTACCAAAAAAAAGAAAGAGCTCTTAGTCAGTCTGGACCTGGTAAGTTTCCCCGTGTTGAGTCAAATTAAGCTGCAGGGTCCACTCCTGGTGGTGCCGTTCCGTCAATTCCTTTAAGTTTCAGCCTTGCCATACTCCCCCCGGAACCCAAAGACTTTGATTTCTCTGAAGGTGTCGGCGATGTCCTATAATCAACATTCGCCGATCCCTAGTCGGCATCGTTTTTGGTTGAAACTAGGTGACAAGCTCGGGGTTAGGAGGTGTCGGGAGAAAAGGGAACAAATGGAAAGACAAGGCAATCTGCCGAGAGAACAAGAAGGATAGGCAGAAACAGGGGAGTGAACACACTAGAGCTCCAAATGCATACGGGCCCTTGGGCTAAGATTTGGAGGACTTAAACTTTAGGGAGTGGGCTAACTTTGGCCAAATTTTCAGAGTGAGATCACGTGGAGAACTTAAAATGGCACGGGGTGAATTTCTGGTGCACAAACAGACAAAACTGTTTTAGGCAGTACAAAAGGTATGGAAAGATCTCTGTACAACTTTCGATGTAGGTAATCTGGGAAGCCAAAAATTGACAGAAAATAACTTCAATGAAAGGGGAAGAGAATGGTGGGTTTTTGGAGGCAAACTCACGACTGGATTACAAGTTATAAAAATTTGAAATCAGGTCGACAGAATGGACCTGAATTGATTAATCCACTAGAAAGGTGGAGAAAGGAACGTGCACAACTTCGAATTGAAGAAATCTGGGAGTGACATGTAAAAACAAATATTTCTAGATGTGAATGAGGAACTCACAGCCCAAATTTTAGGACATTAGCACACGGAAAAAACAGAAGTTTGCATGGAGTGGACTTTTGATGCACAAATCCACTCGGGTAAGGAAACAAAGACAACAATCACACCAAAAAACAACAAGACCCGAAAACAAATAAGGTGGGGGATGAGGGCTATATGACTTCCAATCTTACCTTGATCCTAATCAAGTGAGGAGGAAGGTTGGTATGAGGGCTAAGTAATCCTAGCAAAATCACCAACACCAAGACAAACCAAAACAAGGATATTACTCACCTTGGATGAAATGTCGTGAGAAAGGAAAGGGGGTTTGAGAGCTTCAAGCTTCCAAAGTTTTATCCAATTCTTTTCTACTTCCAAATGACGTGGGAGGAAAGTTTTGATAACTCTCCAATTACATCAAAAAGGAAAAACCAAAAAGAAAAAAAAAGAAATAGGACTAATGAGTGTTTTGTAGGTGTTAGGTGGAATTGGGTCCCACCAAAGCTTCTTAGACACACCACAAAGACTCTAGACTTAAGGCCACGTACTAAAACATCAACCTAAAGAAAAAGGTCAAGGGGAAATAGGGCTTCCCCAAGTTCCAACAAAATGGGCCATGGATTTGGTTCAAACCTAACCAAACCCTTCTCAATGGTCCAAACCGAACCATCAAGGCTTACAACAAATATCAGCCCAACATATTTATAAGTTACAACCAACCCAGGGAAGCAAAAGAAAAATATCCAAGAGAAGATCAAGTGGACCATTATTGATGGACCATTCTTGCCCGGGCTTGTTGATCTCCTAGCCGTGCCCAAATTGGTGAAGATTTAGGCCTGATCTGGTCCATCACTTGATGGATTGTCCAATGCTTGATGGAGTTGATCATTTGTACCCCTTTTGGACCTTTCTTGGAGGGCTTCCTCTCCCAAAATGGTTGCGGGGCAATCGGTATCCGACGCCCTTGTGATCGGACAGGGTCGTGGCTCGGGAGGGAGGTTTCGGCTAGGTGGACCTTGGACATCGGTCTCCACCTTTTCCTCTCAAAACTCCCAGTCTAAGAGGTCCATTGGAGAAAATGTTATACCTGCAAAATCAACAAACATGTTAGCTAATTGTTTTGCACGGCTCCGGGTTGTCACTGATGTGCAACCCGAGCACATCATGGATCAAGCCTCAACGAGCCCACCCGATTTTACTAACTTAGTTGCTCGTTTTGTAGGTATCTTGATCTCGGAAACACCTTCCGAGAATGATCGGGAACGACCCAAGCACTCCGTTACTTGGTGCTCGGTCATTCCCGGCCTTGACGCTAGCATCGGACCGTGTCCGACAATACCCGGACACGGCGCATCCAGCAGCCCGCGTGACGCACCCGGACACGGCGCACCCGACAGCCCGACCCACGACGCAACCGGGGCTCTTGACCGAGACGCGCCCCGCACCCAACGGGCACCACTCCACGAACCCGACCCGACGACCACTCAAGCTACGGTCGTCGGACTATCCGAAGTCCACTAGGGCTTCGGCCCGCCAATAAGTGGCTGGCGTGAGAGAACGCACGGTCCGATCCCCTTGGATCGCGCGGTCTTTCACGGAGTCCATCTCCTCGGCCAACCCAACGCCGAGCCCGGCCACATTAGTTTGTTTTCGCACTTAGAAGACTTAGTGAAGGAAAGATTGAAGTCTAAAGATAGAAGACGCTCAACGCACGACGAGAAGCCCAAGATGGCCGAGTCCCTCACGAGGCTCGGCCCGCCATCGGCCCATTCGAAGACTTAGCCAAATTCTATCGGCCAAACTTACTTAATCTTTAAGTATTTTGGTTGTTTGGTTAAGATAAGGAAGAGGATCAAGTTTGGCACGAGCATATCTCCGTGATGACCGTAGATCATCCATCGGACGCACGAGCACGGTCGATCACCGAACCACCTACGACTATCAAGGGATTTTCATGCACCAAATCCTTGGAGCATCTAGTAAATCTTCAGAGGATCTTCAACCAACGGATTTCCTCAACAAACTCTCGGATCCCTTGAAGATCGCACATGACCGACCGCCGGCTCGGCCCGCCTAGACGCACCACGTGCCAACTCGAGTCATCACCGGTCCATCAAAGAACCAGACCGTGCGCTACATTTTATTGACCACCGAGGAGACTTTAGAAGCCCCGGATCCAGATTGGCTCGAGCCAATCCTCCATTCGTTCGGAGCTCCGCACATGCCGACGCACCCTCTCGGTCAACCGGTCAACCTCAAGACAACCACGGTCTACTTTCGAACCAACCGATCCTCCGACCACAAATCAAGGACATGAAGTCAACGAAGAGCGTTTGATCAATCCAAAGGCCGAAAGCTTCCTTCTTTTTAGCAAATTAGTTCAACTTTATTTCTTTAAGTATTGTAATCGTTTTCATTATTCAATAGAGAGAATTTTAGTAAAAATTGTGCAAAGCACCTTCTTCCCGAAAGGATCGAAGCTCCCTCTCGATAACTCCCCTCCGGTGAGTCATATCCGGCCGAGCGTTATCAACCCTCGAGTGTTCATCGGTGAGTCATATCCGAGAAGACATTCAAGGTCTACCGAGTTCAATACTTTGATCGCTCAAGTATTGAATTGCCTTCATCCATCTCTTTTCACCATCTTCATCCCCGAGCCTTCAAACTCCTCCACAAGCCGATTCCGGTCCATATTTTCACCACCGAGTCATCTCCATAAATTACCGAGCCTTTACCGAATTTCCACCACCAAACCTCCTTATTCCCATCACAATACGCTTCCGCAAACCCCGTTCTAAATTGGCCCGAGCCAATTTGCCGATCGCCGTACACGCGACCTTCCCGGTTACGTGAAAAGCGACAAGTCCGATCAAGTGTGTGCGATCCTGGTGCACGCTGCACACCATGTTGGTATCAGAGCTAAAGTTCCTATCTTGAGTGTAAAAATCCAATTTTTACCTCATGGAACGCATGGTGACACGTAGCGGAGTCGTTCACAATGCCGCCCGTGATCAAGCCACGAGCGAGCAAACCATGTTCTCCGACCCCCGAGATGAACGGGAACATGAGAACCATAATCGGGAGCAATTTGAAGCCATGAATCGAAGAATGGATACAATGCTTCAACGGCTCGACGATATGGCCGAGCGCGAACTAGCCCGCGAACAAGCCCGCCCGGCACGACCGACGCCGCCTCCTAGGCGAAGACCGGGACGTGGAGGACCACCCCGCGCACGCCCGCGTGACTCCGACCGATCCGAAGAAGATTATGACTATGAACACGATAATTACTCGGATCGTGATGAAGAATGGAAGCTCCCCAAGGTACACTTACCCTCTTTTAATGGAGCCTCCAATGGAGACAAATATTTGGATTGGATAGAAAAGGTTGAGAAAATTTTTGACCTTTACAATTATTCCGAGAAGTTAAAAGTCCAATTAGCATCTTTAGAACTTACGGATTATGCTGCATTATGGTGGACTAGTCTTCGGACACAACGAAGAAGAGCACATGAGGAAGAAATTACTTCGTGGAGATTAATGAAAGAATTATTGAGGAAACGGTTCGTACCGAGCCATTATCTTCAAGATCTATTTTTACAACTTCAAAGTCTCCGCCAAGGAAGTTCTACCGTGGATGAATATCTTACGGACTTTGAGACATTACGGATTCGGTGTGATTTAGCCGAACCCACGGAACAAGTCATGGCAAGGTTCATTCGAGGCCTTCGATATGAAATTGGTGATGTGGTTGAGTTGCAGCCCGTAGAATCATTTGATGGGCTTATTCAAATGGCCCTAAGAGTCGAGAGGCAACTCAAGAGAAAAGGCAAAGCCATAGCTCAACGGCCCGCCCCGAAGCCCGCAACACCATACCGGCCCGCGCCACGGATCGATGATCGGGCGCCCGCGCCAAAACCATGGGCCCCGAGACCGGCCACGGATTCTAAGCCTTCGGACACTCAAGCCGACCCACAAAGGGCTCGAGAGATCCGATGTTTCAAGTGTCTTGGACGCGGACACATGGCCGCGCAATGTCCAAATAAGCGCGTCATGACCGTCCTCGAGGACACCGAGGAGGTCGTGAGCGACGACGAGACACCACCCGTCTCGGCCGAGGAAGAACCAACCTCGACCGAAGAAGAAGTTTGCCGTGCATTTGAAGAGCAAAGCATGTTTATGGTGCGGAGAGTTCTTTCTACGCAGCCACAGCCCGAGGAATTACAAAGGGAGACGCTATTTCATAGCCGTTGCATGATCAAGGACAAGTTTTGTTCGGTGATCATCGATGGCGGGAGCTGCACCAATGTCGCGTCCCGAGAATTGACCGAGCGGCTGGCGCTGCCCACGACCGCACACCCGGCGCCCTACAAGCTTCGCTGGATCACCGACCGTGAGGATGTCCGAGTCATTAAACAAACCCGGGTGACCTTCACGATCGGCACATACAAGGACACGGTCACGTGTGACGTTGTCCCGATGAGCGCCACCCATTTGCTACTCGGCCGACCATGGCAATTCGACCGAAGAGTTATGCATAACGGCTTCACCAACCATTATTCCTTCAAGATGGATGGCCGAAGCATCACATTGGCTCCCATGACACCGGCCCAAATTGCCAAGGACGAGGCCGACCGAAAAGAGGCCAAGGCCAAGACGGCTCTTTTCATGGGCCGTAAAGAGTTGGCGCGCACACTCGGCCAAGAAGGCCCGATTATCGTGCTCTTACACCGAGAGCCCGATGGATCGGACGAGGAGATAATTCCCGAGGCCGTGCGCCCATTGCTTGACCGATTCAAGGATGTGTTCCCGGACGACCTCCCGGACGGTCTACCACCGCTCCGAGGGATCGAGCACCACATTGATCTTCAACCGGGCTCCTCCTTGCCAAACCGACCACCGTATAGGCTCAATCCCGATGAAAGCAAAATTTTGCAAGAGCAAGTGGAAGAACTACTTACTAAGGGCTACATCCGAGAGTCCTTGAGCCCATGCGCGGTCCCGGCCCTCCTAGTGCCGAAGAAGGATGGAAGTCATCGAATGTGCGTGGATAGCCGAGCAATCAACGATATTACCATCAAATATTGCTTTCCCATGCCATGGCTCGATGACCTTCTCGATGAGCTTAGTGGAGCGGCCATCTTTTCCCGGGTAGATTTGAAATCCGGCTATCACCAAATCCGGATGCGCGAAGGCGACGAGTGGAAGACGGCCTTCAAGACCCGGTACGGGCTATTCGAGTGGTTAGTCATGCCATTCAGCCTAACCAACGCCCCGAGCACTTTTATGCGACTTATGAACCATGTGCTCCGAGAATTCCTTGGTAAGTTTATTATCCTTTATTTCGATGATATACTTGTTTATAGCATGGATATGCCGAGCCACATTATGCATTTGGAGCGGCTATTTTTGACACTACGGCGCACAGAACTCTACGGCAACCGCAAGAAGTGTTCCTTCGCCCAAAGCCGAATTCACTTCCTCGGCTTTGTGCTCTCGGCAAGCGGCGTGGAAGTGGACTCCGAGAAGATCACGGCCATCCGAGATTGGCCCATTCCAAAGAGTGTCTCGGATATTCGGAGTTTTCATGGGCTTGCTAATTTTTACCGAAGGTTTATTAAGGGCTTTAGCACAATTGTGGCCCCTTTGACCGAGCTCACCAAAAAGGGCCATGAGTTTACGTGGACCCGGCCATGTCAAGCGGCCTTCGACAACATCAAGGCCCGATTATGCGAAGCGCCCGTGCTAACCCTTCCGGACTTGAACAAAGTCTTCGAGATAGAGTGTGACACCTCTGGCTTAGGTATTGGAGCGGTCTTGATGCAAGAGGGCCGCCCGATAGCATATTTTAGCGAGAAGCTCAAAGCCGCGACACTTAATTACTCGACCTATGACAAGGAGCTCTATGCCTTGATCCGAGCCATCGAGGTATGGCAACACTACTTGCTGCCCCGAGAGTTCATTATCCACACCGACCACGAAGCTCTCAAATTTATCAAGGGGCAAGGAAAACTCAACCGAAGACACGCTAAATGGATCGAATTTCTTGAGAAGTATCCATATATTATCAAGTACAAAAAGGGTGACACTAATGTGGTGGCCGATGCACTATCAAGGAGGAGCATCCTTTTCACCGAATTACGGGTACGCTTTTTCGGTTTAGATTGGTTGAGAAATTGCTATAAGGATGATCTAGATTTTGGTTCACGGTTTGACTTAGCCGCTAAGGGTGAATTAGTTGGTTACCACGTGAACGATGGATACTTGTTCCGCGGCAGACGCATGTGTGTCCCGAGAGGAAGCGTCCGAGAGTCTCTCATCACCGAGGCTCACGGGGGCGGCCTTGCGGGCCACTTTGGAGAGAAAAAGACTTGGGAGATGCTTAAAGAGCATTTTTATTGGCCTCACCTATTTAGGGACGTGCACCACTTCGTGGAACGGTGCGCGACATGCAAAAAGGCCAAGACCCGAACATTACCCCAAGGTCTTTACTTGCCTTTACCGGTGCCCGACCATCCATGGCACGACATTAGCATGGACTTTTTCCTCGGACTCCCACGGACAAGTCGAGGCAAGGATTGCATTATGGTCGTGGTCGACCGATTTTCGAAGATGGCGCATTTTATTGCATGTGCCAAGACCGCCGAAGCCACGGTCATCGCCGAGCTATTTTTCAAGGAAATTGTCCGGCTGCACGGCATGCCCCATTCCATCGTGTCCGATCGAGATGGAAAGTTCCTTAGCATGTTTTGGAGGACCTTATGGGCACGACTCGGCACCAAGCTACTTTTTAGCACGGCCTTCCACCCGCAAACCGACGGCCAAACGGAAGTAGTCAACCGATCCCTCGGCTCACTACTCCGAACCACAGTGGATACGAGGATCTCGACATGGGATCTTCAATTGCCGTTCATTGAATTCGCCTACAATCGGTGCCACCACAACACCACGGGTATGACTCCTTTTGAGGTTGCTTACGGTTTTAATCCATCTACACCTATGGATTTACTTCCATTGCCGATCAAGGAGCATACCAACACCGACGGCCATGATAAGGCCGAGAAGATCCGTCAATTGCACGAGCGAATTAAGAAGCGGATCGAGAAGAAAAATGCCAAGTATGCTCAAGCGGCCAACCGAGGCCGAAAGGAGAAAATTTTTAAAGAAGGAGATTTAGTGTGGCTTAAGCTTCGGTACTTTAAGCATAAGCACGCTAAGTTGCTGCCAAGAGCCGACGGACCTTTCCGAGTGACCGAGCGCGTCAATCCGAATGCGTACAAGCTCGAATTACCGGGCGAATACGGCATTACCACCACGGTCAACGTCCGAGATCTCTCACCATACTTGGATGATAAGGATGATCCTACCGATTTGGAGGATGAGGGGATAGATTTGGGGACAAATCCTCAAGTACCCCGGGAGCATGATGTGCAACCCGAGCACATCATGGATCAAGCCTCAACGAGCCCACCCGATTTTACTAACTTAGTTGCTCGTTTTGTAGGTATCTTGATCTCGGAAACACCTTCCGAGAATGATCGGGAATGACCCAAGCACTCCGTTACTTGGTGCTCGGTCATTCCCGGCCTTGACGCTAGCATCGGATCGTGTCCGACAATACCCGGACACGGCGCATCCAACAGCCCGCGTGACGCACCCGAACACGGCGCACCCGACAGCCCGACCCACGACGCAACCGGGGCTCTTGACCGAGACGCGCCCCGCACCCAACGGGCACCACTCCACGAACCCGACCCGACGACCACTCAAGCTTCGGTCGTCGGACTATCCGAAGTCCACTAGGGGCTTCGGCCCGCCAATAAGTGGCTGGCGTGAGAGAACGCACGGTCCGATCCCCTTGGATCGCGCGGTCTTCCACGGAGTCCATCTCCTCGGCCAACCCAACGCCGAGCCCGGCCACCTTAGTTTGTTTTCGCACTTAGAAGACTTAGTGAAGGAAAGATTGAAGTCTAAAGATAGAAGACGCTCAACGCACGACGAGAAGCCCAAGATGGCTGAGTCCCTCACGAGGCTCGGCCCGCCATCGGCCCATTCGAAGACTTAGCCAAATGCTATCGGCCAAACTTACTTAATCTTTAAGTATTTTGGTTATTTGGTTAAGATGAGGAAGATGATCAAGTTTGGCACGAGCATATCTTCGTGATGACCATAGATCATCCATCGGACGCACGAGCACGGTCGATCACCGAACCACCTACGACTATCAAGGGATTTTCATGCACCAAATCCTTGGAGCATCTATTAAATCTTCAGAGGATCTTCAATCAACGGATTTCCTCAACAAACTCTCGGATCCCTTGAAGCACGCCCGTGACCGACCGCCGGCTCGGCCCGTCTAGACACACCACGTGCCAATTCGAGTCATCACCGGTCCATCAAAGAACCAGACCGTGCGCTACCTTTTGTTGACCACCGAAGAGACTTTAGAAGCCCCGGATCCAGATTGGCTCGAGCCAATCCTTCATTCGTTCGGAGCTCCGCACATGCCGACGCACCCTCTCGGTCAACCGGTCAACCTCAAGACAACCACGGTCTACTTTCGAACCAACCGATCCTCCGACCACAAATCAAGGACATGAAGTCAACGAAGAGCGTTTGATCAATCCAAAGGCCGAAAGCTTCCTTCTTTTTAGCAAATTAGTTCAACTTTATTTCTTTAAGTATTGTAATCGTTTTCATTGTTCAATAGAGAGAATTTTAGTAAAAATTGTGCAAAGCACCTTCTTCCCGAAAGGATCGAAGCTCCCTCTCGATAACTCCCCTCCGGTGAGTCATATCTGGCCGAGCGTTATCAACCCTCGAGTGTTCATCGGTGAGTCATATCTTAGAAGACATTCAAGGTCTACCGAGTTCAATACTTTGATCGCTCAAGTATTGAATTGCCTTCATCCATCTCCTTACACCATCTTCATCCCCGAGCCTTCAAACTCCTCCACAAGCCGATTCCGGTCCGTACATACACCTCCGAGCCACCTTCATATTCCATCGAACCTTTACCGAATTTCACCACAAAACCCCATTATTTCCATCACGTTACGCTTCCGCAAACCCCGTTCTAAATTAGCCCGAGCCAATTTTCCGATCGCCGTACACGCGACCTCCCGGTTAGGTGAAAAGCGACAAGTCCGATCAAGTGTGTGTGATCCTGGTGCACGCTGCACACCAGTCACGCCCTCCGATTGTTGGTGGCTCCCGAGCATATCATCCCCTCCGGGTGATTGAGGATTTGCCCTCAAATCAAATCCATGGGCTGCTCCTCCTTATCCTCATCCACTTCTCCCAAGTATGGTGATAGGTCTTGAACATTGAAGGAGGCCGATACTCCATAGTCCCCGGGAAGCTTCAATTTATAAGCATTCTTATTGATCTTCTCGGTGACTTCAAAGGGGCCGTCGGCTCGAGGGAGAAGCTTGGACTTTCTTTTGTTTGGGAACCTTTCTTTCCTTAAGTGCAGCCACACAAGGTCGCCAACTTTGAATTCTACATCCCTTCTGCCACGGTTGGCATACTTAGCATAGGCCTCATTTTTCTTGGTTATGGCCTTTTGTACCTTAGTATGCATGGCTTGGACTTGTTTAGCCCTAAGTGCTCCATCCAGATTGGCTAATTCTTGACTCGGAAATGGGATCAAGTCCAAAGGAGTGGAAGGGTTGAAGCCATAGACAACTTCAAATGGAGAGGCTCGGGTTGCACTATGCATACTTCGGTTGTAAGCAAATTCCACAAAAGGTAATTGTGCATCCCAATCTGAGATACGCTTTCCCACTATGCTTCTAAGCAACGCTCCCAATGAGCGGTTTACAACTTCGGTTTGGCCATCTGTTTGGGATGGAAGGAGGTACTAAATAACAACTTAGTCCCAAGCTTTCTCCACAAGGTCTTCCAAAAAGAACTAAGGAATTTTGTGTCCCGGTCCGAGACAATTGTGGTTGGAATACCATGAAGCCTAACAACCTCCTTGAAAAACAACTCGGCCACTTGGTTGGCATCGTCGGTCTTGTGGCAAGCAATGAAGTGCGCCATCTTGGAGAAGCGATCAACAACCACCATGATGGCCTCTTTACCTCTAGGAGTCCGAGGCAATCCCAAGACAAAGTCGATGCTCACATCCACCAACGGTTAGGAAGGTACCGGCAAGGGCATGTACAAGCCTTGTGGGAGTACTCGGCTCTTAGCCTTTTTACACACAATGCACCTCTCTATGTACTTGCGCACCTCCTTGATCATGTGTGGCCAAAAGAAATGTTCCTTCAATGTCTCTAAGGTTTTCTTCTCCCCAAAGTGTCCGGCCAAGCCTCCACCGTGAGCTTCCTTTACTAGAGATTCTCGAAGGCTACATTTGGGAATGAAAAGCTGTCCACCCCTAAATAGATAACCATCCGCCAAATGATATGCACAAACTTCTTTGTTCACACACTTTTCAAACCACTCCTTGAAGTCGGGGTCCTCTCGGTAAGTAGTTTTAATCCACTCAAATCCCAAAATTTGGGAAGTGAGCTCGGTAAGCAATAAGGTTCTTCTCGAGAGGGCATCGGCCACCACATTTACTTCACCCTTTTTGTACTTGATAATATAAGGAAACCTCTCAAGAAACTCCACCACTTTGCATGTCTCTTGCTGAGCATTCCTTGGCTTCTAATGTGTTTCAATGCTTGGTGGTCCGTATGTATAATGAACTCCTTAGGAAGGAGATAATGCTGCCAAACTTCAATGGTTCTTATCAAGGCATACATCTCCTTATCATAAGTTGAGTAGTTCAAAGCTGCCCCTTTTAACTTTTCACTAAAATATGCCACGGGTTTCCCTTCTTGCATGAGGACAGCTCCTATGCCGAGGGCCGAGGCATCACAATCCACTTCAAATACCTTATGAAAGTCTAGGAGCACAAGTAGAGGGGCATTACAAAGAGCTTCCTTGATACGATCAAAACTTGCTTGGCACACCGGGGTCCATTCAAAATCTTTCCCCTTTTTGGTGCAATCCGTGAGGGGAGCAACAATACTACTAAACCCTTTGATAATTTTTTTGTAAAATGAGGCCAATCCATGGAAGCTCCTAATATCCGAAACACACCTTGGAATCGGCCACTCCCTTATGGCTTCTATTTTGCCTTGATCAACTTCCATTCCATCTTTAGATAATATGAACCCGAGGAAGTGCACCCTTTCTTGCAAAAAGGAACACTTCTTCAAATTGCCATATAATTGTGCATTTCTAAGTGTGTCAAATAACCGCCGAAGGTGTACCAAGTGATCCAAATAAGTTTTACTATATACCAATATATCATCAAAATAAACTATCACAAATTTTCCCAAGTAATCCTTCAAGACATGATTCATTAATCGCATAAAAGTACTTGGGGCATTAGATAGCCCAAATGGCATTACTAACCATTCATATAGGCCATACTTGGTTTTGAAAGCGGTTTTCCACTCATCTCCTTCAAGCATCCTTATTTGGTGATAGCCGCTTTTGAGGTCGACCTTGGAGAAGAATGCAGCTCCATTAAGCTCGTCCAATAGGTCCTCCAGCCGTGGTATAGGGAACCTATATTTGATAGTTATTTGGTTGATGATATATTGGTATATAGTAGCCGTTTCTCAATATATTGGTTGATGATATATTGATATTCCTGCAGCCTTCCTTGGATGTGGTAGCCGTTTCTCAAGCTCCCTCTCTGGAATTTGGACGGCGATAACTCAACGATAAGATAGAGTTTCAGGCTGAAATTTTGAGTGAAACTCCAAAAAGATGATAGGTGATAGTTCTCCAAAAATGAAGGAAATCACGTGGATGGATCAGTCGGAATGTAATGGAACAATAACAATGCTCAGCGGTGGCCAGAAATCGACAACTGGCGGAAGAAAGAGCTTATGGACTTCAAGCTCACCCTATGTCCTTAAGGAAGGCTGAAGACTTTGAAGCAAAAAGAGAACCCCAGCTCGGAGGAGGGAACCCTTGAAGAACCCACGGTGGCCAGAGGAACTTCCGGCTGTCGGCTGAAAGTGGAAATTGCCCGATGAAGGGAGAGCTTAAAAGCTACTAAAATTCAAAATACAAATTACCCTTACAATCACACAATGGGGGAGGTTTTATCTGCTGAGAAGAGTGGGAAAAAGGGAGGGAAAATTGAGGGCCAAAGGCATCCAACTTGCATGCTGGAAATTGAAATAAAGGAGGGAAAATTTGACCAATGAGATTGCAAGAATGTGAAAGCCACGTGATCTTGAATCTCCTCAGCCAATTTTCCCTTCTTCCTTGGCCCAAAATACCCTTCTCTTAGCCGAAAATTTCCTAATGCAAAACCCCATGCTAGCATGCAAAAATAAACAAAATATAACCTAGCCGAGAAACTCTCGGGTTCTCCAAATATCCAACGTAAAAATCAAGCTAAAAATGCAATAAAATCCCTTCAATCCATGTAAATGCTGGTGAGTTTTGCATGGGACTCCAACTTGCCATGCAACGTGATACTTCAATTGGGTTCGGGTTCAGGCTTGATTTTGGAGCTCTCGTTTTCTGGTTGAAAATCAACCTTTTCTACACGCCAAATTATCATGTGTTTTGGCCTTGTTTGATCCTCAAAATTTTGCTTAGAAATGTATAATTCTTCAATTAATTTTCTTGCAAAATTAACAAACATATTAGAAAAATTCCAAGCTCGGCCTCGGGTGATTGCTCTGCTTGGCATGTCAATCCTTGGCATGTCATCCTCCCTAGGTTCTTGAGGATTTGACCTCAAATCCAATTGGAATTCATTTCCCTTTTGTTCATCTTCATCAATTCCAGCGAAGGGAGAAAGATTTTGAACATTAAATTTGGATGAAATTCCATAATTCCCGAGTAACTCGAACTTGCATGTTCTTGGGTCGACTACCTTATCAAAAAAATTCTTTGGGCTTAAGGCCACCTTAAGATTGTGCCAACTTTGAACAACTTCTAGTTTTGAGTCATAAGATTCAATTCCCTTCACCACAACATCATTATTTCCACGGCTAAACAATTCAACAATCCGGTTTGTACTATACCCCCGGATAACAAATCAACATGAGTTTCATTATCCCCATTATAAACCATAGTGTTTCCAATATATTCAGCAATGTATCCTTCTAAGTATTCATGGGACCAACTATGCATAAGTACCGTAACAACTCTGGAACTAATAGTTGGCAAGGACGAGATTACTAACCAATCATGGTGGGTGCACTTAGCTGACTTTTTGAACGCCTCTTGCGCATTGTGAAGTAAATATATTCCATGGAAGTATTCCATTAAGGCTTCCAAGAACCTTATCAAATGATCATCATTAACTACCTCTTCCTCCTTGGTTCTTTTGATGAGTGACCCGTAGACTCCTTTACTAGAATTGCCAAATGGTTCACTATTGATTGAATGGTTCTCCATATTAAGAAGTTCATAATTCTTCTTCCTTAAGCTCAATTCAGATTTGTAGATTTCCTTCATCCAATCATAAACAAAGTAATTAGTAAAGAGTTCGTGTAGAGAGACTAACCACCTTGAGAGTGTTTTGGAAATCACAACACATATGACCTTTTGATCCTTTATCACGAGTGTTCCTTCTTGAGTAGGCACGGATCCCTCCTTGATCATAATTAAGTTATTCTTAGATAAATTCTCCTGCCTTGTGATCTCATCTTTGGCCACTTGTTCGGGTTCAAGGGGAACTAGCTTGATAGATCGTCCACCGAACTTAAAAGAATATTGGTTTTTTAAAACCATCGTGCATAACCTTCCGATCGAATTGCCATGGTCTCCCGAGTAACAATTGGTTTGAACTCATGGGAACCACATCACACATTACTTGATCCTTGAAACTTCCAATAGAGAATTCTATGTGCGCTTGCTTGGTAACCTTGAGGTCGTCCTTATCCTTTATCAAACGTAATTTATAAGGCTTTGGGTGAAAGATAGTTTCTATTATGAGTTTGTCAATTAACTCTCGGGAAACCACATTAACACAACTTCCACCATCAATAATAATTGAGCATACCTTATCTTGGATTAGACATCTACTATGGAATAAAATTTCTCTTTGGAGTTCCTCTTGTTGGCTTTGAGTGGCAAGTAACCTTCGGATAACTAATAATAAGGGGCATTCTTGTCCTCGGATTGCCGGTGGCATTCTTGTCATTTTCCAACTATTAATAATTTCTTCACAATGACGTCTTCTCTGAATTTTTAAACTATCCCACCAAAGACTAGCATAACCCGTAAGTTCCAATGAAACAAGTTGTAATTTAAACTTCTCGGAATTGTTATAGCATTCAAAGATCTTATCAACTTTCTCCATCCAATCAATAAACAAATCACCATTGCAAGATCCATTGAAAGGAGGAATGGATACCTTAATATGCCTCATATAATCATCTCCGGAGTTGAGCTCATGTAGGTTATAATCATAATCCGACTCTTCAGATTTAAACTCTCGACATTTCCTCGAACCGTGATTCGGTCTTCTCCTTGGTGGATTGTTTTGGGTAGTCCTCAAAAAAGAGAAATGTGCTCCAACTTTTGTAAAACCGTATCAAATCTTTTGTTGAGCTCATCGATTTGCTCTTGAAGGCTGGATTCGTGAAGGTCCAAATTTGGACATGGAAAGGATGGGCTAACCGGGCGGCTAGGATCAATCGGATCCCGGTTTGGTTTGTAATGGGAACCACTCCTTGTGGTCATCCTTCAAACTTAAAATCACACAAAAAAAAGAGTTAAAGAGGAAGGTGGGGAGGGATTTATGGCTCTGATACCAAATGACACGGAATGGAAGGGGTTTAGATTTAGGAAGAGGAGGATAGTCGGTTAAGGTTTGTAAGGGAAGAATGTCTGGTATTCCAGAATCGGGACCAGATTTTGGGAGAGGATAACTCAACGATGAGATCGATTTTATGGCTAAAACTTTGAGGAGAACTTTGGGGTAGGGTTAAGTAATACACCTCAAAATTTAAAGGCGATCACTTGGGCGGATCGATCGGAAATGAATGGAACAGTAATCTGGCTTGACGGTGGCAGGAAATGCTGGACGGCGGAGGAGATGAAAATGCAATCAAAATAAACGATGGAATGAAGAGCTTATGACCTTCAAGCTCACCCTTCGTCCTTGAAGAAGGCTGGAGACTTTGAAGCAAGAAGAGAACCCCAGCTCGGGGGAGGAATCCATTGAAGAACCACGGTGGCCAGAAGGATTGCCGGCTGCAGGTTGAAGTTGGAAAATGCCCGGAAGAGGGTGAGCTAAAAATGAGGATTACAATCATGCAATGTGGGAGGTTTTATCAGTTACGAAGAGAGGAAAAAAGGAGAGAAAACTAAGGGCCAAAGTCATGCAAAAAGCATGCTATAAAATGAATAAAAGGAGGGAAACTTTGGACCAATAGAATTCAAGAACGTGCAAGCCACGTTTCCTTGAATTCCTTCAGCCAAATTTCCTTTCTTTCTTGGCCCTAAATACCCTTCTTCCAGCCAAATAAACCCTCATGCAAAACTCCATGCACGGCATGCAAAGATCCAAAATAAACCTAGCCGAGAAACCCTCTCGGGTTCTCCAAATATCCACGTAAAAATTATCCTAAATATGCAATGAAATTCCTTCAAGCCTTAGAAAGGTTGATGAGTTGAGTCGTGGGATGATTGAACACGATTGCATGTGACTCCAACTCGCCATGCAAAGTAAACTTCAATCGGGTTCGGGTACGTGCTCAAATTCGGCGGTCTCGGTTTTAGGTTGCAAATTCACCTCTTCTTCATGCCAAGTTATCACGTGTTTTGGCCTTGTTTGATCCTCCAAAGTTGGCTTAGAAATGTATAATTCTTCAATTAATTTTCCTGCAAAATTAACAAACATATTAGAAAAATTCCGAGCTCGGGCTCGGGTGAGTGCTCCCCTTGGCATGCCAATTCGTGGCAAATTTCCTTTCTTTCTTGGCCCTAAATACCCTTCTTCCAGCCAAATAAACCCTCATGCAAAACTCCATGCACGCCATGCAAAGATCCAAAATAAACCTAGCCGAGAAACCCTCTCGGGTTCTCCAAATATCCACGTAAAAATTATCCTAAAAATGCAATGAAATTCCTTCAATCTTTAGAAAGGTTGATGAGTTGAGTCGTGGGATGATTGAACACGATTGCATGTGACTCCAACTCGCCATGCAAAGTAAACTTCAATCGGGTTCGGGTACGTGCTCGAATCCGGCGGTCTCGGTTTTAGGTTGCAAATTCACCTCTTCGTCACGCCAAGTTATCACGTGTTTTGGCCTTGTTTGATCCTCCAAAGTTGGCTTAGAAATGTATAATTATTCAATTAATTTTCCTGCAAAATTAACAA
>QAOC01034148.1:32500-46616 GCA_003255005.1 Begonia fuchsioides
TAAGGGACGCCGCAATGTACCAATTGATGCCCGAGTTTTGTGGAGTCACCCTTGGCGTGCTTGCCCGAGGCCGACTGAGGCAGCCCGAGGCAACCGTTCACAAGCTTAAACTTCTCCGATGGACTGCACCGCTTTCGAACGATGACATCTTGCAAAAATCGAGGGACGATAACATTACCAGACAATCGAGTACCAGCAAAGTCGAAGGATGATCGAGGGTGATCGGTGCCATGGGCGCTCAATTGAATGTTTGCCCATTTTTCCCGGTGGCCGCCCGCAAGGTTGCTAGAGACTGGGCCGCCAAACACAGGGGGGTTTCCTCCATCACCCTTCCTTAGTTAGGTGCATGCCTCGCCCATCGATGCACGTGGGCACCCTTACCTGTCCATACCTCAGTATACTTCCCCCCCCCCCCCTAAAGAGCAATCCGGGTCACTTTGGCCCTGGCAGTAGTGCACATCGTATGTAGCCGAAGAGTAACTTTTTTCAAAAACTCAAAATTTTGAGCTTTCTTTCCGAAACCAATTTCGAAAATTTAAGGGGCACCAAAGAGGGGTCTATCCTCAATTTTTGAGAAATGTTGGATGATGTACCCATTTTTAGGGAATTATTTAATTTCTGTCATTCAAAAAATTACGATAAATCGTAGAAATTACCAAACCTCACCAAATGCTGAGGAACATCCTCATTTGTTGTTGGGCACATGTAAAAAAACTTTCAGCTCATTCCAATATCGTTTGCACATGAATGGCTTGGTGACATTGCATGGTAGTGCATTTGGAAGCCTCGGATTGCGCCGCGTGTCATGGTCCTACTTTCAAAAGGCCGTACGACACCCAATATCACGGTCACAATGGGTCAGCCTACGAGGGTGCCAGCGGCACCGAGTGTCCACGTCTTTAGAACAAGCTTTTTGTCTAACGAGCGAACGAGCATACGAGTTTATTCGACACGAGCATCATGAGTATAGTGCAAATAAAGAGAGTGTGTTGCAAAGAGCATGTTCATTGATAAATAGAAAAATTACAACGTTTGGTAGGGGGTCTTTGTGCGATTATACCTCTCCCCCTAAAGTGCAATTCGGGCCATATTAGCTGTCATAGCATTAAACGTGCTATGTGGCCGAGGAGTCACTTTTTACAAAAAAACATAGAAAATAAACAAGTAAACAGGAACTCCTTGACACTGGACCTTGACATTCTCTCCCATTTGAGCTGTTGACGCCCTCGTCAACTTTGCCTCTACTTGTGCTGGAACTCCTTGACTTTCTCTTTGAAATCTTCCAAGTCTTGAATTCTCTCCCATGACATTTCGTCTTCTCCTAGCCCTTTCCACTTGATTAGGTACTCCTTGTAGTTGCGTTGGGCAACCTTGAAGCTTCTATTTGTGAGAACTTTCTCAACTTGCTTCTTCTGCTGCTTGTTGAGGATGATATCTGGCATCAAAACTTGGTTTCTTTCCATGTCCTCCTCATCTTGGTGACATGGCTTTAGGTTGCTCACATGAATGACAGGGTGGGTCTTGAGCCATAAGGTAAATGAACTTTATAGGATGTTTTTTCGACTTTCTCAATGACTTCAACTAGGCCTTCGTACTTTCTTATGAGTCTTTTATCTTGCTTTCCTCTGAAGCAAAGCTGATCAGTCAAATGCTTTACTAGAATGAGGTCCCCAGCCATAAATTCTCTTGGGCTCCGATTCTTGTCAACCCATTTCTTCATGTGTTTAGCAGCTCGTTCCAGATATGCCCGAGCTAGCTCCGTATTCTGCTTCCACTCCTTAGAGAAGTTGAACACTTTAGGACTCTTCACTTCGTAAGGTTTTTCCAGAGTGTGGGACATCACAAGTTGTCTCCCGATGACAATCTCGAAGGGACTCATTCCTGTGGAAGAACTCTTCTGACAGTTGAAACAGAACTGAGCCACGTCTAAAAGATTAGGGCAATTCTTTTAATTTGTGTTGATGAAGTGTCGAAGATATTCTTCTAGCAAGCTGTTGAAACGTTCTGTTTGTCCATCTATTTTAGGATGATAACTTGACTATCTCGGACAGTGCGAGCTGTTGAAACGTTCTGTCACTAGTTCAATGACAGCGCGAGCTGCAGGATCATTTTACTGACTATCTCGGATGTTGTCCCTTAGGACTCCATTTACTCCGCATGCTTGGATTTGTGACAGATAACAAAGGCTCGCACACTCTGCTTTACGGCTTAGTGCATGAGCCACTTTGTTGCTTTTGCCAGACTTGTGTTCAAAGCGGAAGTCAAATTCAGAGATCAGTTCGTGCCAACGTGCTTGTTTGGCCAATAGCTTAGGTTATTCAAAGAAGTGGCAGATAGAAGTATTGTCTGTGTTCACCACAAATTTTTATCCTAGCAGATATTGTCTCCACACCCTCAAACAATGCACCATTGCCAGCATTTCTTTCTCGGAGGAGATGTATATCCTCTCAGCTTCTTTCAACTTCCACGTTGATCTCGACGATCTCCGCCTTGAGAGAATCAAACATGGCTTTGAAACTACCAGTCAGGTGGCAAACATCCTCTAACATACGAGAATGAGCTGCATCAATGTCTTCGATACGGTCTAGGATCTCACCGATGGCTCCATTGGAGCTCTCTCCAGTGTCCACCCCTTTTCCCTTCTCTTGTCGGGATTCTAAGGCTTCCAAATGATCCGGAAACTCTTGAATCGGTATTGCATCAATTTGGTTGTGAACAACACCTAGTTCACTAGGAAAATCTTCTATTTCCTTCATTTGCTCCCCCAGGAGTTGAATTTCATCTGGTATCTCTTGCATTTCCTACATCTTTTCTTCTAACTCGAGGATTCGTTTGAGGTATTCGGACGAGGAGTTCGTTCTTTCCATCGAAACATTCTTTGGCATTGTTTCTCACAATTTGAGCCAACCTGGCTCTGATACCAACTGTTACGGTCCTACTTTCAAAAGGTCGTGCGGCACTGATGTGCTTTCCGGAAGGGTTAGCACGTCGTGGTCGGACTAACACACACACGGGGCTCGGGTAATGGGTTGGTGCGGCGCACGGAAAAATGGGTTCGGGCGAATGTTGGATTTAGGACAGGGAAGTGAAATGATGCGGAAATGTGGTTGGTTGGTTGGGAAAATAAGGAAATGACTTGAAGAAATGGATAGATGTCTCAAGTGGTGTATGGGGTGTGAGATTGGATAATGAAGGAAGGTGAAAGCTCGGGAATGGAAATGGTTTTGGGAAGTTTTTAGAAATGGAAGACGAGGCTGAGCAAGTCAAACACTTGAGCAATCAAAGTGTTCGCCTTGGTAGACCTTGGTTGCACTCGGATGTGACGCACCGACGTACGCACAAGGGTTGACGTGCTTTGCCGGATATTACTCACCGGAGAAGTGGACGTCGGAAAGAGCTTCAACTTGTTAGGAAGAAGGTGCGTAGCACAATTTTATTAAAATTTCTCTACCTCCCAAAGGAAAGGCCGATACACTTAAATAAAGGAAAATGAGAAAGAATTAATCTAAGCCCTTCGATTCGGTGGACGCCTTGGATCAATCGGGAAGGATCTTCCTTGATTTTGGAGAGACCAAAGACGCTCCTCTTCAGCTGAAGGTTCGAACCAACATGGATATGCGCAGCTGAATTTGAATTGAGACCGTGGTGGACCGGGGAAGACCTTCGGTTGACCGAGGGAGGGCGCCGCGGCTCTTTCAAAATAATGACCGAGGTTTGACCATGTTTCGGACCAATAACGCTCCTCTTCAGCTGATGGTTCGAACCAACAAGGATATGTGCGGCTGAATTTGAAAGGAGACAAAGTTGGACTGGGGAAGACTTTCGGTTGACCAAGGGAGGGCGCGCGCGGCTCTTTCAAAATGATCGACCGGTCTGGGCTTCTAGGGATGCGCACGGGCCAATTTGAAATGAAGTCCTCGGTTGCTCCTAGGTTGACCGAGTGAAGATTTGCGCTCGATAAATTTTGAACGTAGATCCGTTGTGATCATTGGCGCGCGCAGACTTTTCAAATGGTCGGAAAAGGTTTGACCAAGCTCCGGGCTTCAAGGGATGCGCGCGGGCCATTTTGAAATAAAAGATCCTGACATTTTTGTGTTGACCGAGTAAAGATGTGTCCTCGGTCAATTTGAACGTTGGTCTGTTATGCTCGTGGGCGCACGCAGGATCGTTCAAAATGGCAACCTTGGGTTGACTCCTTTCGGACACCGGTGGATTGGTGCGGGCCAATTTTAAAAGGAATATCCCGACGCTCCTGGGTTGACCGAGTGAGGATCACACTCGGTTAATTTGAATGAAGATCCGCCATTGCTAATGGGCGCGCGGGCTCGTTCAAATCGGCAACCTCGGGTTGACCGAGCTCCGGACACCAGGGGATTGGTGGGGGACAATTTGAAACGGAGACTCCAGGAGTCTTCGGTTGACCGAGTGTTGACATGCACGCGGTCTATTTGGATGAAGGCCCGTTGGGCTCATGGACGCACACGAGCTTCGATCAAAATAGCATCCTCGGGTTGACCATGCTTCAGACACCGGGGAATTGGCTCGGGCCAATTTGAATCGCGACCTTCTCTTGACCCAATAACCTGATTACTCAAATGATTAAGTTAAGGGGTTGATATAATCAGGCCTAAGACTCATGGTTGACCGAAGCCCTTCTTTAGTTGACCGAGGTCTTCAATTGTGCTCTTCCAACACTTGGTCGTATTTTCACGTCCTTCCTCTTTGGGCTTGTCTCTTATCCTTCTCTTAAACATTTATTTGCTGATAAAAATAAATGTGACCGAAAGTCGGCCCAAGGTGGCCGAAGACCCGGTCTTCATGGGTGAGCACTCGATCCGTGAGAATTGGATCGAACGTTCTCCCATGCCGGTCACTTATTTCATTGGGCCAAAATCCTGGGCGACTCTCCGCTGGCCGTCGGGTCATGGTCGAGGGGGTGCGCACCGGACGTGTCGCGGCCGGGGGTGTTGTGCGTGTCGTGATTGGAATTGTTCGGACACACATTTAGCTTAACCTTTGGTGGTTCCCGATCAGCCTCGGAAAGTGTTTCCGAAGCTAAGATCCCTGCAAAATGAGCAACTAAGTTAGTAAAATTCTCCATGCTCATCAGGGCTTGATCGGTGCCGTCCTCCGGTTGCACATCTGGCACCCAATATCATGGTCACAATGGGTCAGCCTACGAGTGTGCCTGATGTGCCTTCGTTGCGGGTCGGTGCACCGGGGTCGGAAGAATGTGGTACGCGAGGCTCGTATGAACGTCGCGTACGGAAAATAGAAAAAACGGGTCGAGCGAATGGTGGAGTTGTGTTGCAGAAGCGTATTGTGGTGGAAATAAGGGGAATTGGTCATATGAAAAGTGGAATGGCTTGGGTAAATAATGGAATGGCTCGAATGATGGAAAATATGGTGTATTTCAGGAATGGAAGGAAAAGGGTGATCGCTCGAGGAATTGGGGTGGACTCTTTAGAGTTTTGGTATTGGGATGGATGGAAAATTCGAATACTTGAGCAATCAAAGTATTCTCCTCGGTAGACCTCGCCCGCACTCGGATGTGACGCACCGATCGTACGTGCAAAGGGTTGACGTTCTCGGCCGGATATTACGCACCGGAGAAGTATACATCGGAGAGAGTTTCAAACCTTTCGGGAAGAAGGTGCAATGCACAATTTTTCTCTAAAAATTCACTCTATCTCATTCAAGTGCAAGTGTTACATTTAAATACTAAAAATGTAAAGATAACAAAACTAAGAAAGATAAGCTAAGCCCTTCGATGACTTGAACGCCTTGGATTAGCTTCGGGAAGGCTTCGGTTGACTTTAGGCTTGGTTCAACAGAATTGGCACGGTCGGCATTGAGTCTTGACCGAAGGTGATCATGGTTGACCGAGAAAGTGCGTCGGGTGGGCGGAGCTCCGAACAAACGAAAGATTGGCTCGAGCCAATCTGGATTCGGGGCTTCTAAAGTTCCCTTGGTGGTCAACATAATGTGGCGCGCGGTCTGGTTTTTCGATGGTCCGATGATGACTCAAGCATGTGAGTGGGCACATCCGAATGGGCCGAGCCGGCGGTCATGCATATCCAAATATCAAGGGATCCGTGAGGTTGTTGCGCAAAGTTGTTGCTTAAAGATCCTCTGATGATTCAACAGCTGGTTCACAGATTTTATGGATGAAAACCCCTTGTGGTTCGTCGGTGGCTCGGTGATCGGCCTTGTACGTGCGTCCGATGGGTGATCTTCGGACATCTAAGAGATATGTCCGTGCTAATTTGAACCTCGTCCTTTCCTTGACCAAATAACCAAAATACTTAAGGGTTTAAGTAAAGTGGCTGATAGGATTTGGCCAAGGTCTTCTAGTGGGTCGAGGCTTAACCAAGGGTCGGTCAATATTTGGCTGAGGCGGTCCTTCGTGGGCCTTCGCTTACATAATGAGCTCTCCTCTTCTTGGGCTGACTTGTCTTCCTTTTCTAAGGTTAACTGCTTGTTGAAAAGAAATAAACTAAGTGTGACCAAAAATAGGTCCCATGGTTGAACACTCGATCCACAGGATTTGGACCGTGCGTTCTCCCATGTCGGTCACTTATTCCAATGGGCCGAAGACCTAGTGGACTTCGGCAAGGCCAACGACCGAGGCTTGGATGGTCGTCAGGTCGTTATCGTGGGGCGCCCGTTGGACACCACATGATCGAGACGTTAGGTCTCTCCCGATCATGTTTGGATGGAAGTTCCGAAGTAATGATACCTGCAAAATGAGCAACTAAGTTAGTAAAATCACCCGTGCTCGTCAGGTCCACCTCCGCGTCCGTGATGTGCTCCGGTTGCACATCATCCTCCCAAGGTACTTGAGGATTTGCCCTCATATCTACCTCTTCCTTGTCCTCGTCCGCGTCTAAATAAGGGGATAGATCTTTGACGTTGACGGTGGTAGTAATGTCATGCTCGCCTGGAAGTTCAATCTTGTACGCGTTTGGGTTGACCATCTCGGCCACCCGGAAAGGACCCTCGGCCCTTGGTAGTAATTTAGCGTGCTTGTGTTTGAAATATCGCAGCTTTAGCCACACTAAATCGCCTTCTTGAAAGATCTTCTCCTTGCGGCCTCTATTGCCCGCGGCGGCATACTTGGCATTCTTCCTCTCGATGGTCTTCTTAATTTTCTCGTGCAACTGAAGAACCATCTCGGCCTTCTCGAGGCCATCCGGATTAGTATGCTCTTGGCTCTGCAATGGAAGTAAATCCATCGGTGTTGATGGATTAAATCCATATGCCACTTCGAATGGCGTCATGCCCGTGGTGCTATGTCGGCATCGGTTGTAGGCAAACTCGATGAACGGTAACCGTATATCCCATGTCGTGACCTTGGTGTCAACGACACTCTGTAGTAAAGCACCGAGTGATCGATTGACCACTACAGTTTGGCCGTCGGTTTGCGGGTGGATTGTCGTGCTAAATAATAGCTTCATTCCGAACCGTGCCCACAAAGTCCTCCAAAAGGTGCTAAGGAACTTTGAGTCTCGGTCGGACACTATAGAATGTGGCATTCCATGTAGCCGGACCACTTCCTTGAAAAAGAGGTCGGCAATTACCGGAGCTTCGGCCGTCTTCGAGCATGCCACAAAATGGGCCATCTTGGAAAACCAATCCACGATTACCATAATGGCATCTTTACCTCGGCTAGTTCGGGGAAGGACGAGAACAAAGTCCATACTAAGGGCTTGATGTGCTGTCCAAGTGTGAGCGGCGTACCGTGGTCGGAAATGTGCGCACACGTGACCCGGGTAAGGTACCGTGCACGGTGGTCGGAAAATGGAGTCGGGCGATTTAGGAGTTGGGGTGCGGAAGTGTAATGGGATGGAAATAATGGAGATTGAAGATGGAAATAGGAAAATGGCTCGGGAAAATATGAGGGTGGTTTGGGCGAAGAAATGAGGACCGGAATCGGGGTGGAGGAATTTTGAAGGCTCGAGAGGTGGGATGGAATTTAAGGAGGATGTGGTCGGACGATTCAAACACTTGAGCAATCAAAGTGTTGGAATCGGTAGACCTTGGATGCTCTCGGATGTGACTCACCGATCGGGCACTCAAGGGTTGACGGAGTTTGGCCAGATATGACTCACCGGAGAAGAAACCGTCGGAAAGAGCTTCAACCGTTGGGAAGAAGGTGCTAAGCACAACTTTGATTAAAATTCTCTCTACCTTATAAGTTAAGGTCGATACATTATTTAATGCATGAAAATAGAAAATAAAATAAAATAAAAAGAGGGAAAGGCTTTCGGCCCTTGGATTGCATGAACGCTCGAGATTGGCTCGGGAGAGATCTTCATGGACTTGAAGTTGACCAAGGACGCTCCTCTACTACTGAAGGCTCGATCCATTAAGGTTTTGCGCGGCTGCATTTGAAGCTTGACTGAGGAAGACCCTATGTTGACCGAGAGGTGGCACCGGGTGGGCTAGCTCCGAACATGTGAAGGTTGGCTCGGGCCAAATTGGATAAGAATTCTTTAAAACACTCTCGGTGGTCAGAATTAAGTAGCACGTGGTCTGCCTCCTCTGCTGGTCGGCAATGGTTTGTGTGTGCACGCGGGTTCATTCAAAATGGCGACCGAGTTGACCATGTCTCGGATTTTGTAGGATTCACTCTGGCAATTTTGAATTGAAGATCTTGGTTGACCTTTAGTTGACTTGAGAAGAGACGTGCGCGGTGTCATTTGAATTTAAATCATCGGATGGCCGATGATGGCTCGTGGTCGCGCGCGGCTCATTCAAATTGTTGACCGGGGTTGACCGTCTTCCGTGCACTTCGGGATTTGCTCGGGCCAAATTCAAACACAGCTCTCAGATGTCTTCATGACGTCCAAATACATGTGTGCGCGGACCATATTTGAAAGAAAATCTTCGACGGTTGCCGATGGTCAGGGAGCGCACACGGCTTGTTCAAAATCACGACCAAAGTTGACCCTATCTCGGACATCATGGGATCTGCGCGGGCTATCTTGATTTCAAACCTTCGGATGAACCTGGGCTGATGGAGTGAGAAGATTCATGGCCGAATCCAGACGCGGATCTTTCCGTTTCTACCGATGGCTCAGAGATGTGCGCGGTAATTTCAAAATGCCGACCGGGCGTTGACCTATCTCAGACAATGAGGGATTCGCGCGGGACATTTTGAAATGTGGTTGCCGGACACTTCTCCATGAATCTGGACATTCTGAACTTGGTCTCCTTTGATTGAAAATCTCGGATTTCCTGCTGGTGGTTCGGTGAACGATCTTCGGGCGCGCGCGGGCGTATTCAAATGTTGGCCGGTTAAACTCCTCTCTGAACATCACGGGATTTGTTCGTGCCATTTTGAAAAGGAGTTCTCTGACCATCCTGTGTTGTCCGAAAGTAGACAGTAGCACGATCAATTTGGCTTCAAAGCCTCGGTTGACCGTGGATGTCTTCATGTTGGCGCCGTGAATGTCCATGCTTCGGACATCGAATAATCCGCATGTGCTAATAAAAAATTTGTCCTTTCCTTGACCAAATAATCGGGTTTCTTGGGATTGGAAGTCAAGTTGCCGATGAGATTTGGTCAAGGTCTCCTAGTTGACCGATGGTGGACCGTGGCTTGACCGTGGTTTGACCGTGGTGCGGCTACGGTGGGCTTCCTTCGGTAGGCTGCGCGTTCTTCTTCTTTGGGCTTCCTTCTCTTCCTTCTTTAAGTTTTATTTGTTGAATAAAAACAAGTGGCCGGACTCGGCATTGGGTGGGCCGAGGACTAGATCTTCTTGATAGAACGCGGGTTCCGTGAGGATTGGACCGTGCGTTCTCTCACGTCGGCCACTTATTTCCAGTGGGCCAAAATCCTAAGGGATTTCGCCCGCGTCGACGGCTTGTTGCTCATTGGTCGCCGTGAGGTGGTCGGGAGGTGGGCCGGTGGATGCGTCAGGGCTGGGAGCGTTTGGACACCAAGTGATTGAAAACTTGGGCCATTCTCGATCAGGCTCGTAAGGTGTTTCTGAAACCAAGTTACCTGCAAAACGAGCAACTAAGTTAGAAAATTCGTCCGGGCTCGTTGGGCTTATTGGGGCTACGTCCATGATGGGCTCTGTTTGCACATCAGGGCTTGCCACGGGTGATCCGGTACCGGGAGTGGCAAGTATAATGCTTGGGCCAAGGTTCAGGTCTTGGCCTTTTTACACACCGTGCATCGCTCCACGAAGTGGTGCACGTCTCTAAAAAGATGTGGCCAATGAAAATGCTCCTTGAGCATCTCCCATGTCTTCTTCTCTCCAAAGTGTCCCGCAAGGCCGCCCCCATGAGCCTCGGTAATGAGAGACTCATGGATGCTTCCTCTCGGGATGCATATCCGTCCACCGTGGAAAAGGTATCCGTCGGTCACATGGTAGCCCCAAAATCCGGGTCATCTTTATATCCAAGCTTCATCCAATCAAAACCGAAAAATCTAACCTTTAGTTCGGTAAAAAGGGCACTCCTTCTGGATAAAGTGTCGGCCACTACATTCGTGTCCCTCTTTTTGTATTTGATGATGTATGGATATTTCTCTAGGAACTCAATCCACTTGGCGTGTCTTCGGTTAAGCTTCCCTTGGCTCTTGATGAACTTTAGAGCTTGATGGTCCGAGTGGATAATGAACTCCCTTGGCAACAAATAATGTTGCCATACTCCGATGGCTCGTATCAAGGAATAGAGTTCCTTGTCATATGTAGAGTAATTAACAAACGCACCTTTGAGTTTCTCACTAAAGTAGGCGATCGGGCGGCCCTCTTGCATTAAGACCGCTCCGATGCCCGTTCCCGAGGCATCGCACTCCACCTCGAATGCCTTGGTGAAATCCGGAAGGGTGGGGACGGGTGCTTCGCAAAGCCGGGTCTTGATGTGGTCAAAGCTATCTTGACAAAGTTTGAACCACGTAAATTCCTTCCCTTTCTTGGTGAGTTCGGTTAAGGGTGCCATAATAGTGCTAAATCCCTTAATAAACCGCCGGTAGAAATTGGCGAGACCGTGGAAACTTCAGACGTCCGAGACGCCCATTGGTGTTGGCCATTCTCGGATGGCCGTGATCTTTGCGTCGTCTACCTCGACACCGTCCTCGGATAGCACAAAGCCGAGGAAGTGTATGCGCCGTTGAGGGAAGGCGCACTTCTTGCGGTTGCCAAATAGCTTGGTCCGCCGCAATATAATAAAGAGCCTTTCCAAATGATCCAAATGGCTCGGTACATCCGCACTATAAACAAGAATATCATCGAAATAGACAATGATAAACTTAAGCAAATATTCCTGGAGCACGTGGTTCATTAGCCGCATGAAAGTGCTCGGTGCCTTGGTGAGTCCGAACGCATGACAAGCCACTCGAACAACCCGTACCGTGTCTTGAAGGCCATCTTCCACTCGTCGCCTTCTCGCATTCGGATTTGATGGTAGCCGCTCTTAAGATCTACCCGGGAAAATAATTTAGCACCGCTAAGTTCGTCTAATAAATCATCGAGCCGTGGCATCGGGAACCGATATTTGATGGTAATATCGTTGATGGCTCGTCTATCGACACACATGCGGTGGCTCCCATCCTTCTTCGGAACTAAGAGTGTCGGGACCGCACATGGGCTCAATGATTCTCGAATATAGCCCTTAGCAAGAAGCTCTTGCACTTGATCTTGCAAGATCTTGCTTTCTTTCGGGTTGAGGCAGTAAGGTGGCCGGCTAGGTAGCATGGCTCCCGATTGGAGGTCGATGTGATGCTCGATGCCGCGGAGCGGTGGAACACTATCGGGTAACTCCTTCGGAAACACGTCTCGGTATTGGTCGAGGAGGGGCCGAACTATCTCAGGAATAAGCTGTTCATCCTTTCCTTCATGCTCTTGTTTCATCGTGCGCCTCAATTCTTTTCGGCCCATAAAAAGGGTCGCTTTGGCCAATGCCTCTTTTCTTTCGGATTCATCCTTAGAAATTTGCTCCGGTGTCAAAGGAGCCAATATGATGTTACGCCCGTTCCATTTGAATGAATATTTGTTGGATCGGCCGTGGTGTAGCGCGTCTCGGTCGAATTGCCATGGCCGGCAGAGCAACAAGTGGGTGGCGCTCATCGGCACCACGTCACATAGGACCGTGTCCTTGTAATTACCGATCACAAAGTCTATTCGGGTTTGTTTGGTGACCCGGACGTCCTCTCGGTCGGTAAGCCATCGTAGCTTGTACGGCGTTGGGTGCTCGGTCATGGCTAGCGTGAGCTTCATGACAAGGTCGCGGGACGCGATGTTAGTGCAACTCCCACCGTCGATAATCAACGAGCAAACCTTGCCTTTGATCAAGCATCGGCTATGGAAAAGGTTTTCCCGTTGATATGTTTCTTGTTGCGGTTGAGTTGAAAGAACCCGTCGGATCATCAATATTATCGGCCCATCTTGGGCTTGACACAAATCATCTTCGGCCGGGGCCAGTTCATCCTCGGCCTCCTTGGCCGGCTCGTCCTCGCTCACGACCTCTTCAGTCTTTTCGAGAATGGTCATCACACGACGATTAGGGCATTGAGCGGCTATGTGTCCGCGTCCAAGACACTTGAAACATTGAATTTCTCAGGTCCTTGGTTGTTCGCCTACCGAGTCTCGAGGCTTGGTGTCTGTGTCTCACTTAGGGGCCCACGGCTTAGGTGTTGGGCCCCATTCCTCGGGCCTTGGCTCGGGCCGATACGGTGTTGGCGGCTTCGGGATCAAGCGTTGGGCCACGACTTTGTCCTTCTGCTTGAGTTGTCTTTCGACCCTTAGATCCATCTGAATAAGTGTATCAAATGATTTCAAAGGCTGTAGCTCTACTACATCGCCAATGTCACGATGTAAGCCTCTGGTGAACCGCACCATAATTTGCTCTTCGGGTTCGGCTAAGCACACCGAATCCGTAGCGTTTCAAAATCTGTAAGGTATTCATCCACAAATGAATTACCTTGCCTTAACCCTTGTAATTGGAGGAATAATTCTTGGCGGTAATGGCTCGGGACGAACCTTTTCAGCATGAGGTCCTTCATGGCTCGCCATGTTGTGACCTCGCCTTCTCGGTCTCTCCTCCTTCGTGCACGGAGGCTATCCCACCATAAACTAGCATAATCCGTAAGCTCTAGGGATGCCAATTGTACCTTCAATTTCTCGGAATGGTTGTAAAGGTCAAAAATTTTGTCGACCTTTTCAACGCAATCGATAAATTTATCTCCATTGGAGGCGCCATTAAAAGATGAAATATTTAATTTAGGCAACCTCCATTCCTCATCCCAATCCTCGTGATGGTCGGGGAAAAATTCCTCGTTGGACCCGCCCGAGTCATGATGTTGCTCTCGGTGGTGGCCTGGTCTGTGTCTTTGCCTCGGTGGCGGTGTGCATCATTGCGCGGGGTGCACGCGATTTTGCTCGGCAATATCGTCGAGCCTTTGCAGCATAGCATCCATCCTCCGGTTAATTGCATCAAGCTGCTCTTGAGTGTTGTGAACAGCACCGATACGTGTCATCATGAATAATAAGCGTCAAAATTCGTAGGAAAATGAAAAAATTGTACCTTGGCTCGGATACCAATATGATGTACCTTCTTTGCGGGTTGGCGCACCGTGGGTTGGAAGAATGCGGTACGCAGGGCTCGGATGAACGTCGCGTACGGCAAAAGATTATGTTGACATATAGGTTTATGTTGACCTAATCACTGTTCAAATAGTGAATGCCCTCTGTTTTGTCCACGTAAGTCGACATGCGTTAGTTTTCTGAATTTGGTATCTACTAAGAAGTTATAGTAGACTCCTTAAGGAACAATTTGACTTCTTAAGTATCACAAATGGATCAATATAGAGGAAGATAGGAATTTTGGAAGTTATAGTGAAAATAGTTACTCATGGTGTAAAACTTATTCGAATGGTTTGACAATATAGGTTCTCAAGCTTCTAGTGTGCATTGCCAAGTTGAAACCAAAGACATCAGAACTCAAGGTAAGTATGTGTTGTATGCGTTTGGCCTATTAGAGGTCTACATTGCAAAGATTATGTATTTTTATGATTTTTGATTGATGATAAACTGGTTGGGGTGTAATGCACAATACACCGACCTCAAGTCATTTGAGGATTGTTTGTGTGCCTTGTATTGATTGA
>QAOC01034148.1:47021-64006 GCA_003255005.1 Begonia fuchsioides
AAAAAAAAAAAAAAAAAAACGGGATGTTACAGCGTCGGCCAATCTCGGATGGTTTTGATCTTCTCGCCATATACTTCCACGCCGCCCTCGGAATAGAATAAAACCAAGGAAGTGAATGTGCCGCTGGACAATGGCGCACTTCTTCTGGTTACCAAATAGTTGGGTCCGTCGTAATGTGAGGAAGAGTTTTTCCAAATGATCCAAATGGCTTTGCATGTCTGTGCTATAGACAAGGATATCATCGAAATAAACGATGATAAACTTGCCTAAATATTCTCGGAGGATATGGTTTATGAGGCGCATGAACGTGCTCGGGCCATTGGTTAGCCCGAAGGGCATTACGAGCCATTCAAATAGCCCGTAACGTGTTTTGAAGGCATTCTTCCACTCCTCGCCTTCACGCATCTGGATTTGATGGTATCCACTCTTGAGATCCACTCACGAGAAAAATTTAGCTCCGCTAAGCTCATTTAGTAAATCATCAAACCGGGGCATCGGGAATCGATATTTGATGGTAATATCATTGATAGCTCGGCTGTCCACGCACATACGGTGGCTCCCATCCTTCTTTGGCACTAAAAGTGCCGAGACCGTGCATGGGCTCAATGATTCCCGTATGTAGCCCTTGGTAAGCAAGTCTTGTACTTGCTGCTGTAACTCCTTGGTTTCCTCCGGATTGAGTCGGTATGGAGGTCGGTTTGGCAAGGTGGCTCCCGGTTTGAGGTCAATGTGATGTTCGATTCCTCGGAATGGTGGTAAACCGTCGGGAAGCTCCTCCGGGAACCCGTCTTTGAATCGATCAAGAATAGGTCGAACAATCTTTGGAACTTGATCTTCTACATCACTATCATGCTCTCGGTGAATAAGCATGACAATGGGCTCACCTTGGTTGATGGTGTGGGCTAAACCCTTTCGGCCCATGAATAGTGTCATTTTGGCCGAGGCTTCTTTCTTATCGGCTTCCTCCTTGGCCACTTGCTCTAGTGACATTGGAGCTAGTACGATGTTGCGGTTATTCTTTGTAAGGAATACTGGTTGGTTAAGCCGTTATGTATTACATGGCGGTCGAATTGCCATGGTCGTCCGAGAAGTAGATGGGTGGCTCTCATTGGCACCACGTCACAAAGGATCGTGTCCTTGTAGTTTCTGATAAAAAACGCAACCCGAGTTTGCTTGGTGACCCGTATATCTTCACGATCGGTAAGCCACTTTAGTTTGTATGGCGCCGGGTTTGCCTCTCTAAGGAAGGCCGATACACTTAAATAAACTTAAAAATAAAAATCAGAAAGAATTAAACTAAGCCCTTGGATGTGTCGGACATCTTGTGCGCGGGTTTATTCAAAATGGCGACCGAGTTGATCATGATCCGATCATGGTGGGATTTACTTGGGTCAATTTTGAATAAAGTCTTCGGTTGACCTTTTGTTGACATGAGTCTGGGCGCGCGCTGTCTCATTTGAATTTGAATCGTCGGTTGACCGACGATGACTCGTAGGCGCACGCGGCTCGTTCAAAATGTCAACCGGGGTTAACCTTCTTCCGTGCTTTGCGGGATTTGCTCGAGCCAATTTGAACTAGAGCCTCTGGTTGGTCTTATGCTGTCCAGATGCATGTGCACGCGGACCATTTTTTAATGGAATTTGTCGGTTGCAGACGATAATCCAGAAGCGCGCGCGGTATGTTTGAAATGGAGACCGGGTTGACCTTATCTTGAACATCAAGGGATCCGCGTGGGCCATTTTGAATTTAAACTTCAGGATGAACCTAGTCCGACTTAGTGAGGAGATTCCTAGCTGAATTTGGACGCGAATCTTTCTGTTTCTGACGATGGCTTGAAGGAGTGCGCGGTTGATTAAAAAATGGCGACCGAGGTTGACCGTATCTCAAACATCAAGGGATCTGTGCTGGCCATTTTGAAATACGGTTGTCAGACGCTCCTCTAAAGATTCGGGCAGCTTGAGCATGGTCCCCTTTGAATAGAAATCCATGTTGTTCCTCCGGTGGCTCCATGAACGGCTTATGGGTGCGTGCAGGCGCTTTCAAAATGTGACCGGCTGAACTTCCTCCGGATATCCAAGGATATGTCCGTGCCATTTTGAATATGTAACTTCAGGCACTCCTAGGTGGTCCGAAATAAGGCATGGGCACGGTTATTTCTAATGTAAAGCCTTGGTTGGCCGTTGATGTCTTGAAGCGTGCACCGCGGGTGTCCATGCCTCGGACAACGAAAAATCCTTGTGAGCCAATTCGGACCTCGTCCTTTCCTTGACCAAATAATCGGATTACTTAAAGGTTTAAGTAAAGTGGCCGATGGGATTTTGTCAAGGTCTCCTAGTTGACCGAAGGTGGAACGTGGCTTGACCTTTGGTTGTCCATGCTTCGGCCGCTGGGGTCCTTCGTGGGCCTTTATGCGTCCTTCTTCTTCGGGCTGTTTTTCCTTCCTTCTCCTGGGTTTATTTGCTGGCTAAATCAAAATGTGGCCGAGGCTCGGCATTAGTGGGCCGAGGACTCGGTCTTCATGGGCAAGGCCGAAGACCGATTCTTCGCTGGTCGTCGGGTCATGGTCGTGCGGGTGGACTCTGGATTTTTCGTGGTCGGGTGAGCCGGGCGTGTCACGGTCGGGGTTGTTCAGGCACCAATTGTGCAACTTCTTTGGCCATTCCCGAACAGCCTCGGAAGGTGTCCCTCCAGCAAAATGAGCAACTAAGTTAATATAATTATCCATGCTCATTTGGGTTTAATCGGTGGTGCACACCGATTGCACATCATGGATGAACCTAGTCCGACTGAGTGAGAAGATTCATGGCTGAATTTGAACGCAGATCTTTCAGTTTCTGCCGATGTCTCAGACGTGGGCACGGCTGATTCAAAATGGTGACCCGACGTTGACCCTATCTTACAAGCTTCAAGTGTGGGAAGAAGAGTATAACGGATATCGGGTGAGGAATAAACAAGAAAAGGGGCCAGAAATGGGTATTAATGGGAGGAAGGGTTCTCGGGTTTCATATTGAGTTTGCAACCCAAATTTTGAGGGATGGTTTATGGGTGAAAGAAGAGTGTAACCTCCAAAAATGAGGGTAAAAAATCTTGGGAACCGGGAGATATGCAGAGGGGAATATCGGGTGCCAAAATGGGGGGTTATCGGAAAAGGGGATGGTGTTGGTCAGAAAATGAAAGATAACCGGAGATGGAGAAGAGCTAATGGGGATTACACGCTTACCCTAAGACCACGGGAGAGTGGCTGAAGACGTGTAGCATGGCCTAGCTTACCCTAGCTTGGAAGGGAAGCCAAAACCATGAAGAAACGCTCTCGGGTCGCCGGATATTACTCACCCGGATGGCTACAAAGAGCTTACCCGAATTGATGTTTGCACAAAAAGAAAGGGGAGAAAGGACCACTTAACCTTTACCCGATTTGGCGAGGCCAAGGGAGTGTGGTCCACGAAAATAGTGCCCCTTCCACCGGCTGCCATCCATGCATTCCAAAAAGCAAAAACCCATGCAAAAGATAAAACCCACACCAAACCCATGGAAACACACACCAAACCCATGCAAAACCCACAAAACCCTAAATAATTATTTTTGCAAAATTTAAAAGGGAATAATAAAGCTAGAAAAAGGAAGGGCCGGTCGGGTTTGTGCCATGCTCCATGGGGCCCAACCTAAGCCCAACCTTGACCCGGTATGAACCCGGGTTCCTTCCCTCCCTTGCTTCGGCATTTCCTTTTCTTCCGAGGTGTTCCAAGCTCGAAGGTGCCCCGATCTCGACCTCCTTTTCCAAGACTTCCCAAGTGAGAAGACAAATTGATCAGTAAACTCCTTGGCTCGAGCTTGGGTGATTGCTCCTTGAGGTGTGGCTTCATGCAAGGCATCCCGTGGCATGAAAAGTGCTAAAAAGGAGCTTGGTTCCCACCCTCTTCCATAGGGTCTTCCAAAAAGCACTCAAAAACTTGGTGTCCTGATCCGAGACTATGGACCTCAGAACACCATGCAAATGCACAACCTCCTTGAAGAACAATTCGGCCACATGACTAGCTTCATCGGTCTTGGAACAAGCTAGGAAATGAGCCATTTTGGAGAATCGGTCTACCACCACCAAGATCGATTCCTTGGCCCTACAAGTCCTAGGAAGACCGAGAACAAAGTCCATACTCAATTCTACCCAAGGGTGATTAGGGACGGGTAAGGGCATATATAATCCTTGGGGTAACACCCTACTCTTGGCCTTTATGCAAGTGATGCACTTCTCAATAACCTTATGCACATCCCAAAAGAGGTGTGGCCAAAAGAAGGGTTCTTTTAGGGCCTCCAAAGTCTTCTTCTCTCCGAAATGACTTGCCAAGCCGCTTCCATAGGCTTCCTTGATTAGAGACTCTCGGATTCCCCCACACGGGATGCAAAGTTTTCCCCCTTTGAACAAATAGTCATCCATGAGGTGATAGCCACAATCCACCTTCTTCAAGATCAAGTCATACTAATGGCCGAAGTCTTGGTCTCCCTTATAAGCTTCCTTGATCCAATCAAAACCAAAGAAGTTAGTAGCAAGCTCGGTTAGGAGAACAAACCTCCTTGAGAGAGCATCGCAACCACATTACTTACTCCCTTCTTATACTTGATGATGTACGGGTACCTTTCAAGGAACTCCACCCATTTAGGATGTCTTCTATTGAATTTACCTTGGCTCTTAATATGCTTGAGAGCTTGATGGTCGGTATGGATGATAAACTCCTTGGATAATAGATAGTGTTTCCAAACTTCCAAGGCTCGGATAACCGCATAGAATTCCTTGTCACACGTGGAGTAATTCAAGGTAGCACCCTTAAGCTTCTCACTAAAATAGGCTAGGGGTCTCCCTTCTTGCATAAGAACAGCGTCAATTCCCATTCCGGAGGCATCACACTCTACTTCAAAAACCTTGAGGAAATTGGGAAGCATGAGCACCGGTGCTTCACAAAGCTTGAGCTTTATTAACTCAAAGCTTTCTTGACAACTTGAGGTCCAAACAAACTCTCTCCCCTTTTTGGTGCAATCGGTCAAGGGGGCAACAATGGAACTAAACCCCTGAATGAACCTCCTATAAAAAGAAGCAAGCCCATGGAACCATTCCCGAATTGCTTCAATCTTAACATCATCTACTTCCATACCATCCTTAGTAATAATGAACCCTAAGAAATGGATCCGCTCTTGCACAAAAGCACACTTCTTCAAGTTACCAACCAATCTAGTAGCACAGAGAGTTTCAAATAACAATTTAAGATGTCCAAGATGAGCATGAAAATCTGCACTATATACCAAGATATCATCGAAATAAACCATTATGAACTTGCCCAAGAATTTTTTAAACACTAGATGCATAAGTCTCATAAACGTGCTAGGGGCATTAGATAGCCCAAAAGGCATTACTAACCATTCGAAAAGACCATACTTGGTCTTGAAATACGTCTTCCATTCGTCCCCCTCCTTCATCCGGATTTGATGATAACCGCTCTTTAAGTCAACCATGGAGAAATAAGTTGCTCCACTAAGCTCATCCAACAAGTCTTCGAGTCTAGGAATTGGGAATTGGTACTTGATTGTTATTTGATTGATGGCTCGGCTGTCCACACACATCTGAAAGCTACCATCCTTCTTTGGAACCAATAGGGCTGGTACGGCACAATGACTCAATGATTCCCAAATGTACCCCTTGTCTAGAAGCTCTTGCACTTGCCTTTGAAGCTCCTTGGCTTCCTCGGGAATCAGCCTATAAGATGGCCGATTAGGAAGCACCACTCCCGGTTGTAGATCGATTTGGTGTTCTATGCTTCTAAGGGGTGGCAACCCTTGTGGAAACTCTTCGGGAAAAACATCTTGGAACTCCTCTAGAAGTGTTAGGACCTCCTTGGGAACCGATTCAATTTCCTCCATCCTCTCTCGAAACATGAGCATCACAATCAGCCCTCCTTCCAAAATAGACTTCAATAATTCTTTCTTAGATATGAAGAAATTAGATTTAGTCATACCTTCCTTCCTTGCGGTCTCATCCTTAGAAATTTGACCCGGGCCAAGGGGAGCTAGCTCGATTGCTTTCCCTTGAAACTTGAAGGAGTAGTGATTTGTGTACCCATCATGAAGGACCCGCCTATCATATTGCCATGGCCTTCCCAAAAAAATGTGGCTTGCACTCATCGACACCACATCACAAAGCACTTTATCTTTGTATCCACCAATTGAAAACTCCAAGTTAACTTGTTTGTTTACCTTGATGTCTTCTTTATCGTTCAACCATCTCAACTTGTAAGGGTTCAGATGCATCATAGTCTCGAGCCTCAATTTTTCCACAAGATCCCGAGATGCTACATTAGTACAACTCCCACCATCTATGATAAGAGAGAATACCTTTCCATGAATAAGGCATCTACTATGGAATATGTTCTCCCTTTGGAAATCTTCACTTCGGACTTGGGAGGATAGAACTCTTCGGATTACCATCAAAAGGGGTCCCTCTTGAGCATGGAAAATCTCCTCCTCGGGTTCTTGCTCCTCTCGAGCATCTTCCAGCACTTCATCCTCGCTCACCACTTCATTGGTGTCCTCTCTAAGAATCATCACTCTCTTGTTTGGACATTGAGAGACAATATGGCCTAAGCCAAGACATTTGAAAAATTTAATCTCCTTTGCTCGAGGCCGATTGCCATCATCATTAGGCTTCCCCTCACCTTCTTTCTTTTGGGACCAAGGCTTCACAAAAGGGGTTTCTCCTCGGGCTTAGAAAAGGGCTTGTAGGGAGGGGTGGTCTTGGTAGCAAATCGGTTAGCCACCCCCTTTCCGTTTCTCTTCACTTGCCTCTCCACTTTCATGGCAAGTTGAATGATTGCATCCATGGTATCAATAGGTTGTAGTTCCACTATATCTCCAATCTCTTTGTTTAAACCCCGCAAAAATCTTGCAATGATTTTCTCCTCGGGTTCATCTAGATCACACCGAATCCTAAGTGTTTCAAATTCGGTCAAATATTCCTCCACCGAAAGGCTTCCTTGTTTCAATGATTGGAGTTGGAGGAAGAGTTCTTGTTTGTAGTGGCTCGGTACAAACCTCTTTCTCATGAAGAGTTTCATGGCCCTCCAAGTAGGAATATCATCCTCACCATCACGCCTCCTTTGGGCATTCAAACTATCCCACCATAAGTGATGTGCCTGAGGACTTGATGTGCAACCGGAGCACATCACGGACCACACCACGGCCACAGACGTGATCCCGACGAGCACGGGTGATTTTTCTAACGTAGTTACTCATTTTGCAGGTATCATCACTTCAGAGCTTCAATCCGAGCATGATCGGGAGAGACCCAAAGTCTCGATCATGTGGTGTCCGACCCTACCCGGACACAACGCATCCAGCAGCCCGGCCCACGACGCAACTGAGGCTTGTGACCGAGACATGCCCGGCGCCCAACGGGCGCCCCACGACCACGACCCGACGACCTCGGTCGTCAACCTCGCCGAAGTACACTAGGGCTTCGGCCCAGCGGAACGCGTGACCGACATGGATGAACGCACGGTCCAAACCCTATGGATCGAGTGTTCAACCATGGGCTCTATTTTTGGTCACACTTAGTAGATTTCCTTTCAAGCAAGCATTTAACCTTAAAAGAGGAAGGAAAGTCAGCCCAAGAGGAAGAGAACTCAACGCTCAAGCAAAAGCCCCCGGAGGACCGCCACTGCCGATCATTGACCGACCCACGGTCAAGCCTCGGCCCACCTACGGCCCATTCGAAGCCTTGGCCAAATCCTATCGGCCAACTTACTTAAATCTCTAAGTATTTTGGTTATTTGGTCAAGGAAAGGAAGAAGATCAGATTGGCACAAGCATATCTTCGTGATGACCGTAGATCACTCATCGGACGCACGAGCATGGCCGACCACCGAACCACCAGCGAACCACGAGGGATTCTCATGCACCAAATCCATGAACCAGCTGTTGAATCATCAGAGGATCTTCAAGCAACAGCTTTGCTCAACAAACTCACGGATCCCTTGAAGCTCGCCCATGCCCGACCGCCGGCTCGGCCCATTTAGATGTGCCCGCGCACACGCTCGAGTCATCATCGGACCATCGAAGAACCAGACCGTGCGCTACCTCAATTTGACCACCGAGGAGACTTTAGAAGCCCCGGATCCAGATTGGCTTGAGCCAATCTCTCATTCGTTCGGAGCTCCGGTCACCCGACGCACCCTCTCGGTCAACCACGAGCACCACCGGTCAAAGCGTCAACCCGACCGTGCCAATTCCATTGAACCAAGCCTAAAGTCAACCGAAGGCTTCTAAAGCTAATCCAAGGCGATCAATTCATCAAAGGGCTTAGCTTAACTTCTTAGCTTATCTTTAGTAGTTTTGTTATCTTTTACGTTTTTCTATTTAAGTGTAACACTTACACTATTTTCAATAGAGTGAATTTTTAGAGAAAAATTGTGCATTGCACCTTCTTCCCGAAAGGCTTGAAGCTCTCTCCCACGCATACTTCTCCGGTGAGTAACATCCGGCCGAGACCGTCAACCCTTTGCACGTACGTTCGGTGAGAATACCGTGATTGCTCAGGTCTACCGAGGAGAATACCGTGATTGCTCAGGTATTCAAATTGTTCATCCATCTTCTATCTAAACTCGCAAGAGTTTAACCATTCCATTCCCCGAGCTTTCAAACCTTCCATTACCCAATTACATCCATATTATCATCCACCGAGCCATTCCAGTATTCACCCGAGCCATTCCACTTTCCATACGACCATTACCCCTTATTTCCCTCACAATACGCTTCCGCAACACAACCCCACAAATCGCACGACCCAATTTCCTGTTTGCCGTACACAACGTTCATCTGAGCCCCGTGTGCGTGCATTCTCCCAACCCACGGTGCGCCGACCCTCAAGGAAGGCACATCATCTTGGTATCAGAGCAAAGGTTTGATTTTTACACTCGCTACAAATTTTCCAGAACTTTGTCTCATGAATACTCGAAGCGGTGCCGTTCACAACGCCGCCCGTGACCAAGCCACAAGAGAGCAAACCATGTTCTCCGATCCCCGTGACCAACGGGATCCCGAGAGCAATAATCAGGAGCAGTTTGAAGCTATGAATCGACGAATGGATGCAATGCTCCAGCGGCTCGACGATTTGGCCGAGCGCGGCCGAGCCCACCCTGCACGACCTACGCCACCTCATAGGCGAAGACCGGTACGCGGAGGGCAACCCCAAGCTAAACCACACGACTCCGACCGATCCGAAGAAGACTACGATTATGAGCCCGATAATTATTCGGATCATGATGAAGAATGGAAGCTCCCTAAGGTACATCTACCATCTTTTAATGGAGTCTCCAATGGAGATAGGTACTTGGATTGGATTGAAAAGGTCGACAAAATATTCGACCTTTATAACTATTCTGAGAAGCTTAAAGTCCAATTGACATTTTTGGAACTCACAGATTATGCATCTCTTTGGTGGAATAGTCTTCGTACACAACGAAGGAGAGATCATGAGGAGGAAGTTAATTCGTGGAGATTAATGAAAGATTTGATGCGGAAACGATTCGTACCGAGCCATTACCGCCAAGATCTATTTTTCCAGCTCCAAGGACTTCGCCAAGGTAATTCCAGCGTGGATGATTACCTTACGGACTTTGAGACGTTACGGATTCGGTGTGACTTAGCCGAACCCATGGAGCAAGTAATGGCGCGGTTCATTAAAGGCCTTCGATATGAAATAGGCGACGTGGTTGAATTGCAGCCCGTAGAGTCGTTTGATGCACTCATTCAAATGGCACTAAGGGTCGAGAGACAACTCAAGAGGAAGGGCAAGGCGATCGCTCAACGCTCGGCCCCAAAACCACCCATGCCATATCGGCCCGCGCCAAAGCCCGAGGAACGCTGCCCAATACCTAAGCCATGGGCCCCTAAGCGAGACACGGAACCCAAACCTCGAGACTCGGTGGGCGAACAGCCAAGGGCCTGAGAAATTCAATGTTTCAAGTGTCTCGGACGCGGACATGTAGCAGCTCAATGTCCGAATCGCCGTGTTACGACCATTCTCGAAGAGACCGAGGAGGTCGTGAGTGAGGATAAGCCGGCCAAGGAGGCCGAGGATGAGCTGGCCCCGGCCGAGGATGACTTGTGTCAAGCCCAAGATGGACCGGTCATATTGACGATCTGGCGGGTTCTTTCAACTCAACCGCAACAAGAAACATACCAACGGGAAAATCTATTCCATAGCCGATGCTTAATCAAGGGCAAGGTATGTTCGTTGATTATTGATGGCGGTAGTTGCACTAACGTCGCATCCTGCGACCTTGTCACGAAGCTTGCGCTATCCACGACCGAGCACCAGACACCGTACAAGCTACGATGGCTTACCGACCGAGAGGACATCCGAGTCACCAAACAAACCCAGATAGACTTTGTGATCGGTAATTATAAGGACGCGGTCCTATGTGACGTGGTGCCGATGAGCGCCACGCACTTGTTGCTCGGTCGGCCGTGGCAATTTGACCGAGATGTGTTACACCACGGCCGATCCAACCAATACACATTCAAATGGAATGGGCGCAACATTATTTTGGCTCCTTTAACTCCAGAGCAAATTTTGAAGGATGAAGCCGATCGAAAAGAGGCATTGGCCAAAGCGACCCTTTTTTATGGGCCGCAAGGAATTGAGACGCAAGGTGAAGCAAGAGGGTCCGATCATCATGCTCTTACACCGAGAGCATGAAGATGATCAAGAAGATCTTATTCCTGAGATAGTTCAGCCCCTCCTCGACCAATACCGAGACGTGTTCCCGGATGACCTACCCGATGGTGTTCCACCGCTCCGCGGCATCGAGCATCACATTGACTTACAACCGGGAGCCATGTTACCTAACCGACCACCGTATCGCCTCAACCCGGAGGAAAGCAAGATTTTACAAGAGCAAGTGGAGGAACTCCTTGCTAAGGGCTATATCCGAGAGTCATTGAGCCCATGTGCGGTCCCGGCACTCTTAGTTCCAAAGAAGGACGGGAGCCACCGCATGTGTGTCGATAGCCGAGCCATAAACGATATTACCATCAAATATCAGTTTCCAATGCCACGGCTCGATGAATTTCTTGATGAACTTAGCGGTGCTAAGTTGTTTTCCCGGGTAGATCTAAAGAGCGGCTACCATCAAATCCGAATGCGTGAAGGCGATGAGTGGAAGACGGCCTTCAAGACGCGGTATGGCTTATTCGAGTGGCTCGTCATGCCATTCGGACTCACCAACGCACCTAGCACGTTCATGCGGCTAATGAACCAAGTGCTCCGAGAATATTTGGGTAAGTTTATCATTGTCTATTTCGATGATATACTTGTTTATAGTGCGGATGTACCGAGCCATTTGGATCATTTAGAATGGCTCTTTATTATTTTATGGCGGACCAAGTTATTTGGCAACCGCAAGAAGTGTGCGTTTACCCAACGACGCATACACTTCCTCGGCTTTGTGCTATCCGAGGACGGTGTCAAGGTCGACAATGCCAAGATCACGGCCATCGGAGAGTGGCCGATACCGAAGGGCATCTCGGACGTCCGAAGCTTCCATGGACTCGCCAATTTCTACCGGCGATTGCTTACTTTAGCGAGAAACTCAAAGGTGCGTTTCTCAATTATTCTACTTATGATAAGGAACTTTACTCCTTGATACGAGCCATCGGAATATGGCAACATTATTTGCTACCAAAGGAGTTTATTATCCACTCGGACCATCAAGCCCTAAAGTTCATCAAGAGCCAAGGGAAGCTTAACCGAAGACATGCCAAGTGGATTGAGTTCCTTGAGAAGTATCCATATATTATCAAATACAAAAAGGGGGACACGAACATAGTGGCCGACACACTTTCCCGGAGGAGCGCCCTCTTTACCGAATTAAAGGTTAGATTTTTTGGTTTTGAATGGATAAAATGTGGATATAAGGATGACCCGGATTTTGGCCCACATTTTGAGGCCACGGTCAATGGTGATTTAACGGGCTACCATATGACCGACAGATACCTTTTCCGTGGAGGACAGATATGCATCCCGAAAGGAAGCATTCATGAGTCTCTCATAACCGAGGCTCATGGAGGCGGCCTTGCGGGCCATTTTGGTGAGAAGAAGACTTGGGAGATTGATGTGCCACGGATTAGCACATCTAGAAGCGGAAGGCTCTAGCACCATGGACTTGGTCTCTGGTTATTAAGCCAAGGCCGAGTCAATATTTTGTCTAACAAATGTGCTAATTTTGTAGGTGCCAACATGAAAAGGATGATCCAACCATCCTAGGTGATGATAGCACCATTTTTGGTTTCGGCCCAGGATGAACTCTGGGGGTTGTGCGGCTGTTTCAAACACCTTCCAGACCTTATTTGGCCAAGCATGCTTCTACAAACCTGTGGCCAACATCCTAAGGTTTCCATCATGGGGCAGATCATCAATTTTGAACAAATATTACCCGGTCAACCATCGCCATTACAGAGGCCTCCAGAACAGGTAGCGGCCCGAGAGCATCCAACCTATGGAGTCCGATCCATGGCCATGTTTGGCCCCAAAAGAGAAGGAAGACCAATTGCATCTTTGTCCAGCCCAAGAAGCAGCAGCTGCTCCACCTTGGTCCAAGAAGGAAGCAAGTGACCTTATCCGACTGTCCATAGACAACCCGTCAAGTGATGGACCAAACCGGAGTTAAAGCCTCCTTCAGTTTGAGCACGGTTTGGAGCCCAATAATTCAAGAACAAGGGTGATCCAGCTTTAAAGGTTTACCTATCCACTTGGAGATATTTTCTTGTTTGAGATACGTGTAATAATGTATTTATTATAGGGTTTGAAGTTTGGCCTAAGGGATGGTTCGGTTTGAACCATTCTTNACTTTGAACTCCAACCGTCCATTCTGTGCCATTTTTGTTTCCTATGAGAAAACCCCCAAATTTCTAGCAGTGAGTCCCACTTTCATGGCCTGAATCAATGGTTCATTCCGTTTAGCCATAGCCACCTCCCTTTAAAAGTTATGCTTGTGTTTTCCCACTGCTTCCTACCCGAGTTCCTAAAATTGGGCAATTCTGCCCATTAATTTTCTATTCAGCATAACTCTTAGCCTACCTGTGTGCTTTCTATAAAACCACTTGTATTCTCTTCCCATTTGATTGAAGTTGTTGTCTGCTTATTTTCACTATCCCAGAGTCCCTGCATTGGAAGTTGTGTAGAAGTTCCCCATCACCCCTACACTGTTTTTCTTCTTGTTTGTCTGCTTGTGCATCTGAAAGTTTCTTTTTGTATTTTAATGTTCCACACGTGCTTTTAAGCTGCAAATCTGGTCAAACTTAGTCCACGCCCTTAAGTTTAAGTTGGCTGAGTTTTATAACCTAAACCTGTATGCGTTTGGAGAAATAAGCGTTGCACTCCCCTGTTCTGCCTTACTCCCTGTCCTTCCGGACAGATTGCAATCTTCACTCTTATTTCTGGCACCTCCGCACCTCTGGAGCGTGTCAGAGATGCTCAAGGAGCACTTTTATTGGCCCCATCTTTTTAGAGGCGTGCACCACTTTGTGGAGCGATGCACGGTATGTAAAAAGGCCAAAACCCGTACCTTGGCCCTGATGTGCAATGGATCTCGAGTTTGGATGACTCAAAGATTCACGACACATCTTGATCGGAATGGGTGATGCCGGTACACGGGATTGTGTATCGGCGGCGGTAATGGTATTGTGGAGGAGGTTTGAAAGCTCGGGAATGGGATGATTTTATGGAGGAATCAGAGATGGAGGGGAGATGGAGTAATTCGGATACTCGAGCAATCGAAGTATCAGAATCAATAGACCTTGGAGAAAGCTCGGATATGACGCACCGAGATTTCGACAAGGGTTGACGGAAGCTTGGCCGGATGTGACTCACCGGAGAAGTAACGTCGGTTGAGGGAATTATCAAAAAGGCTCGAAGCACTTGTATTGATAAAATTTCACTATCTCATTCAAGTGCAAGTGTTACACTTAAATACTAAACGTAAAAGATAAAAAGCTAAGAAAGATAAATTAAGCCCTTGGATGACTTGAACGTCTTGGATTGCTTCGGAAGGTCTCCGGTTGACTTTAGGTTCGGTTCATGAAGATTGGCACGATTGGTTTTGCGTCTTGACCGAAGGTGACCATGGTTGACCGAGAGGGTGCACCGATTGTAATAATCTTCGAGCCATGAAAGATTGGCTCGTGCCAATTTGGATCCGGGGCGTCTAAAAGGCTCTCGGTGGTCAACATAAAGTGTCACGTGGTCTGGTTCCTTGGTTGTCCGACAATGGTTCATGAATGTGCACGGGCGACTTGAAAAAGACCAAACCGGTGGTTGATCCGATCTCGGATATGGTGGGATCCACGAGGATATTATGGAAAGTTGTTGCTCGAAGCTCCTTTGAAGATTCAACAGATTGATCACGGATTTTATGGATAAAATCCCTTGTGGCTCGCCGGTTTGTTGGTGAACGGTCTTGTGTGCGCGGTTTGACCTTATCTTCATGTCATCACGAGATTTGTCCGTGCCATTTTGAAAAGGTTGTTATCCAACGATCCTCCTATGAATATGGCAGCTTTAGCACAGATTATATGTATGAAAATCTCTGTTGTTTTGCCGATGGCTTGATGGACCGTTTTTGGTGCGCGCACGGTTGCTTGGAAATGTGACCGGTTGAACCTTTCTCCTGATATTTTTGGATTTGTCCGTGCTATTTTTGAAAGGTTGTTGTCCAACGATTCTACTATGAATATGGCAACTTTAGCACGGATTACTTGGATAAAAATCCTTCTTGTTGCGCCGATGGTTTGATGTACCGGTTTCCAATACCTCGGCTCGATGATCTTTTGGATGAACTTAGCGGGGCTAAGCTCTTTTCCCGAATTGACCTCAAGAGCGGATATCATCAAATCCGCATGAAGGAAGGCGATGAATGAAAGATCGCATTCAAAACAAAGTATGGATTGTTTGAATGGCTAGTTATGCCTTTCGGTCTCACGAACGCCCCGAGTACATTCATGAGACTTATGAACCATGTCCTCCGAGCCTTCCTTGGAAAATTCATCATCGTTTATTTCGATGATATTCTCGTGTATAGCACGGACATACCGAGCCATTTAGAGCACTTGGAGCTACTTTTCATCACATTACGGCAAGCCCGATTATATGGAAATCAAGCCAAGTGCGCGTTTGCTCAAGAGCGTATTCACTTCCTCGGATTTATATTGTCCAAGCATGGCGTGGAGGTGGATGAAGAAAAGGTTAAAGCCATCCGAGAATGGCCAAACCCGAAGGGAGTCACGGACGTGAGGAGCTTCCACGGGTTGGCAAATTTTTACCGACGGTTCATCAAGGGTTTTAGCACCATCTTGGCCCCCTTGACCGAACTCACGAAGAAAGGTGTGGAGTTTAAATGGTCAAAACCGTGCCAAGAAAGTTTTGATCATATTAAACGCCTCCTTTGTGAAGCACCCATATTAGCCCTCCCGGATTTCAATAAGGCTTTTGAAGTGGAGTGCGATGCATCCGGTACGGGCATCGGGGCCGTTCTATTGCAAGAGGGCCGACCCGTGGCCTATTTTAGCAAAAAACTCAAAGGTGCGACTTTAAATTATTCCACTTATGATAAAGAGTTATATTCGCTTATTAGAGCTATTGAGGTGTGGCAACATTATCTATTGCCACGGGAATTTATTATACATACCGACCACCAAGCTCTAAAATTTATCAAGAGCCAAGGAAAACTCAATCGGAGGCATGCTAAATGGATCGAGTTTTTGGAGAGGTATCCTTACATTATTAAGTATAAGAAAGGGGATACTAATATTGTGGCCGATGCTTGGTCAAGACGAAGCATATTTGATATGCCCGGGATTCACCAACAACCGAAGGGGGCAATTACTCGGAGTCGTGCAAGATATTTTTCTAACTTGTTTGTTGATTTTTCAGGTACTTATTTCCCTTCCATTGTTTGTTTTGATGCTCCTTCACACCTGGATCAAAAACTCCCCAAACATTGCTTACAATGGGAGTTTGGAGTAGAACAAACCGACGGCCGAGAACACCAATTGATGTCAAAGCCAAACCCGGCACCATGTGTGGAGAAAACCGATTATCCAACGCCAATCTTAAAAGAAGAAGCCTTCCAAGGAGTTCCTGAATCATCAAGAAAAAAGATCAATTTCGAACGAGGAGCATGAAGGAAGTCTCGGGTTTATAAATTTCTTGCTGTTTTTTTTGAAAACCCGATTGTATTTTGCCTTGCATGGTTTACGTGAAAACCATGCAAGAATGTGTTGTTTTTTTTCCTTTGATGTTTGCTGTTTTGTGTAGTGGCTGCAAGTGGGAGGTTAAGTTGTATTAGGATTGGTTGCAGCCACGTTTTTGCTGCCTATGCCTCTCTTTTGGTGGAGATGTCTTTGTCGCCCCCACTTGCCATTCCTCTTTTGATGATTTACTTAGGTTTGTAGGAGGCCATTATGCCACCCTTTGTAGCTCGTGGAAAGGGGGGGTTTTAACCTCCCTTTCTCAGCATTTTGCAAGATAGAAAAGTATTGGAAAATTTGCAGAAGCTTGAAGCTCTCAAACCCTCTTTTCTCACGGCTTCAAGGGATTTTGGTGAGTAATATCCAATCTTCTTTTTTTGTCTTGGTGTTGGTGATTAGCTAGGATCACTAAACCTTATTCCAACCTCCTTCCTCACTTGTTTAGGAACAAAAGTGAGCTTGGAAATCCCATAGCCTTCCTCCATTTGTTGTTTGCATTTGTGTTTGTCTTTGTTGTTGGTTGCTGTTTTTGGTGCATACCCGAGTGAATTTGTGCAACAAAAGTCCAATTCGTGCCATTTCTGTTTTCCGTGAACAAATGACATGCCCGGAAGCCATAGCTTGGCCGAGAGCCCTCAACAACCGGAGGGTGCAATGAGCCGTAGCCGAGCAAGGAGTTTTACTAATGTGTTTGTTGA
>QAOC01034157.1:0-95318 GCA_003255005.1 Begonia fuchsioides
CGGGAATCGGGCCACTGGGCCCGGCGTCTGTCTAGGCCCTCTCCCGGGGCGTGACACTTCCTCTTACGGTTTTTCTTGCTTTCTTAATTTGTTTTGTCTTCGTTTTCTGGTAATGATGTGACCTGGTTGGTTTCCAGCTTCTGCTAGCTAAGAGGAGGATATGATGAACCCAAATAATAGTTATACTTTCTCATGATTGGACATCTGATTGATAGGATTTTCTTATGACCACATCGGAAGGTGTTTCGTATTCCTCGCTTTCTAGGCTTGAAAAGGAGGGTGGCAAAGTCCAATGTGTCGTGGTTAATAATAAAATTACTTCCTCCTCCATTAAAGATTACTCTATTGGGCATCCTTGGGAAGGTTTATTTGATACAGAGTTCGAGTCTAGTGATGATTCGTTAAACTATGGGCAAAATCCCAATCCTCCAGAGGTAAACTTGAGGAACGTACTGGTTGGGATGCTTGCTATTCTGACTGGCAGGAACAAACCTTTGGTTGGCCCGGAAAACACTAACTTACCCAGCTCAAATCTGGCATTCATTGGTTCTGAAGAAAATGGAGATATCCTTTTGCAATCCGCCTTTTATACTCCTGCTTCTCGATCTCTTCTTGATCCAAATGGGAAAGATTACATTGCTTATAAGGATCTCCTGGAAGCAGAGCCTCCAGACTGGCTACCAGATAGTTCTTCTCGATTTTGCATGCAGTGCACTGCAACTTTTACTGCTGTTACTCGAGGCCGACACCATTGCCGTTTCTGCGGAGGGGTTTTCTGCCGATCATGTACCAAGGGAAGGTGTTTATTACCAGTAAAGTTTAGGGAAAGGAATCCGCAAAGGGTATGTGATGTCTGCTATGACAGACTTGATCCTTTGCAAAGTGTTCTTATAGACAGCATTAGTAATGCTGTGCAAGGAGCAAAACATGATGTTATAGACTGGACATGTGGAAGAAGGTGGTTTAATCTTCCTATTGGTTTGTCAATGGAATATGAGATATACAAAGCATCCAATACATTGAGAAGCTATATCCTGGTATATCTTTAATTTTGTTAATAAGTTTATAAGGATAAATGCTGTTGTCTCATTTTCTTGAGCTATTAGCTACCAAGAGTTGTTTACTGTTCTTTTCAATATATATGATCTTTTCTTTGCTAGTACTTAATCTGTAATCTGTTGATCGACAGGTGGCAAAGTCAAGTCCCGAGAGATCCATACCATTAGCTGTTCTTAGAGAAGCCAAAGGACTTGCTATTTTAACTGTGGCTAAAGCTGGACTTGTGCTTACGTACAAGCTAGGCACAGGTTTGGTGATTGCCCAAAGGTCAGATAAAACATGGTCTGCTCCATCAGCAATAGTCTCTGCTGGGTTAGGATGGGGGGCTCAGGTAAACAGACAAACAGGGTTACAAGTATATTTTGTTTTTGCAGCACGCTAAACCAGTGAGCAAAAAATAATGTCAAATGAAACATCTTTATCTTTTTTTATATTTTGTGACTACCCGCCATACAAAAAACGAGAAGAGTTCATTGTGAGAATCCAATCCTTACCTTTAGGGTCCATGTTCCCACATCATTTGGATAATAGAAAATGCATGGTTTAAAGTTTGCATTTCTACTCATAGAAAACTAGTTGGACTAACGCCAAGAATAAACCTAGCACAGAGCTACAAATTATACTATGATCATTAGGAGCCATTGCATATTTAGAATGTGATCGACTTAACTTTTATAAGCAGTGAGTGGATTAGTTTAGAAAAACAGATTTGATCGAGATATTGTGAATAGGTTAATAGAGTAAGAAAAGCACGTAGATTTTATGGAAAGAGAAATGGAGAGGTTAATTGTAATTATATTTGTGATTCTTCACTAAATAGTATTCTTTCTTGGTAGAAATCGTTTGATTCTTTTTATAAGTGTTCATAAGACTAATAATTACAGTTGTTAAATCTCTTACCTCTCAGTTTTTTTATGTTTATGTACAATTTTTGGTGCTAGATTGGAGGTGAGATCACCGACTTCATTATCGTGCTTCATGATCTGAAGGCCGTCGAGACGTTTTGCAGTCGAATGCACATTTCACTCGGCGCTGGCTGTAGTGCCGCTGCAGGTCCTATTGGGAGAGTTCTTGAAGCCGATATACGAGCTAGTGACAGAAGTTCTGGCATGTGCTATACTTACAGTCGCAGTAAAGGTATTTTCTTCTGCTTTTTCGGTCGTTATTGTTACGATTATCAAGTGATTTCGACATTTAAACATTAGAATCTTTTAAAAGGGCTTAGCATATAAGTTGAAGAATTGTTATAACTTGTATGCTTTATGGTATCGTTGAAACTTCTGCAGGTGCATTCATGGGAATGTCATTGGAAGGAAACTTGGTCGCAACAAGAATGGACATGAATTTACAGTTTTATGGTGATCCTTATCTCACCGCATCCGATATTCTACTCGGGACGGTAAAGCCTCCAAAAGCTGCCGAGCCGCTTTATGCAGCAGTTGATGACCTCTACGCCAGTTTATAGCTGAAGTTTTTTGGCTATCTTGTGAATTTATAAATATACAGTCTAAATTCATGTTAGCCTTCAAATTGAATTCTCAGGCGCTTGTATAAATGTATAAATTGATTTAATGATGTTTTGTCAATTATTATAGCAATTAAGATAAATTATAAATAATTAAAAATATATATGAATTAGGGGCGGGCAAAATCGGACCGGAACTGCAAATCGAACTAGAATTGCTGGTTTTAATTTGATCTTGGTTTTAATTTTTAAAGAATCATTATTTATAGGCCGGTGTCAATCTTTAAGAGTAAAAATTTGTGAAACTTAAACTGAGAAAGTTTGTCAAAAAAATTTAAAATTGAATAAAACCTAACCTAAATTCTAATAAAATTCGATACAAATCTTAAAATTGATTATAAACTCGTTTAATTACTTAAAATTTGAGCTAAATAAATTTTAAAAAATATATATATTATTGTTATATTTTGATTTTTTTTAAATGTAAAATAAAACTGGAATGGAATTGGAACCGTTGGTTTCGATTCCGGTTCTAAAAACCAGGACTGTGAATTCTGATTCTATTTCAAAATAAAACAGAGTAAGGCCCGCACGAGCATAGCTCAGTTGACTCAGAGATTGTAGATTGGGTACAAGAGCTTAGATTCGACGTATGCGTTGTCCTAGTGTGAGAGTTGTTACCCCCAATGTTGAGGTAGCTCCTTGGGATATCAGGTAAAAACCTCATATCTCTGGGCCGCTGAGTCACCGTGATTTAACCTCCTCACAAACTGTCGGGCTGGGGTGTGGAGGTCCTGTGGACGAGAAATTTCGCATTTTGAGTACAAGATAAAACCGAGTAAGACCATCACCTCTAATATGAATTATATCCGCCCAAGCGAACCCTCAAAGATAGGAATTAGAATATAAAATTACAAAATAAATATAACATTATTCTTTAATCAATTAACTGAATCATTTTAATGCATGATAAGCAATAGTTATATAAAATGGATCTTATAAAAAAGTAAAAATAATTAATAATTTTAGTTTCAATCAAATTTATATTTAAAACAAAGAGAAAATTCTCGAAGAAATAACAAAATATCAATTTTGTCTCACATTTATCGCATCGGAGTTGCTCTTTAAGTGTATAAGCCTAGATGAATAGGAATTGCCTGGTTTGGCGTCTGAGTCAATCCAATTGCCCTGCAAGAAAGCTTTGATGGTAACTGGGCCACTTGACCCTCGCGCTAGTGCTCCTGGCCTTTGTTGTTCTACTCTGCGTAGTATAATGTTTTTAATGCAAAATCGCCTCCCCATGGTAGCCACCCGTCTGGGTGAATGAAGTCAGGAATGGTCGATTCCATCACGATAGTTCTCGAATACTCTTTCCATGGTCTTCCGAGGTAGCTCTTGATCGTTGATAACACCGGCTTTAGCCTCTATAGGCCAATATGCGACAGTTTTGTAGCACTATACCAGTCGTTTCGTGTTTATCGATCTTACCTGTTAATTTATCAAATGATCATTGCAAGAGAGAGTACATCTAATTTCCATGGTTATGAAATATGCAGAGTACATCTTATTTGAATATCTTACAGTACTCCAATAGATGATAATATTTTGTAGACGTATCAAGTAATGATCGGTAAAATTAAAATAATAATACTATTTATACTTTATTGCATTAATCATCTTAATGCACAAATTATTTTTAGGAGAGAATAATAAGACTTAAGTGTTTGTCACAATTCAAAGATGACCTACACAAAAACACCTAATCGCTCGACACTAAGTTTCCCTTTTCCACTGAGAAGCTGGAACAAACTATAAATTGTAACTCACATGAAATGGGTAGATTTCTGCATAGTGGTCTCACAATGACAAGATCAAACCATTCAAAAATACATACATACACAAGCATATATATATATATATATATATATAAGTTTAATTTGATTTTGATTTGATTCTATGGAAGAAACCAAAAAGTCGCATACGCACCATGTAATACAACGCTCAATACGGTTCTAATTTCCAGGTCAAGTGTCCAGCAGTAGGATAGACCAAGGAAGTCCTCGTGGTAGGCAATGTCGATTGAAATATGCAAAATGATTAATGTCAATGCACACTGCGTAAAATTCCATGCAAGTAGCCACCGGTCATTATGAAGGATGCAAGAGATACAACACCGGCTGGGAATACCTTCCGAGACTTCAGGAATCGAGAACCCATTATCCAAAGAAGTGCGCCAGACAGGCCTGCATATTGGAAGATAGTCATCCAGCTTAAGCTAATACCAGTAATCAAAAGACAAAACATATTTATATAAATGGAATGGAAATAAATAGTACCTTTGACTCAAGGTTCAATAAATTTTCAAGCAACAATCATTTCATTTTCAGAATACAATTAAATGATTGCAGTTTTAGAAAGAAAAAAAAAAAGATATTTCACATGTTGATAAACAGAACCACATTTTGTTTCAAGCGAGACAGGTTTCTTTATTCAGGTGTCAGACCTGTTGAGTCACCGATCAACAAGCTTGCACTCTTTTATCCTTGTTATTTTGTTTTTGTATGTCCAATTGAGCAACTTAATGAATGATATATTGAAGATTGAGCTTTCCTTGTTGCTGAGTTGATTTGGAGGAAAATTGAGATAGTGGACATAAAAATAGTAAATTCCAATTTTTATTTCTCTTCTTGTTTTAATTTTGGGTACTATGTGTTATTAGTTCTACCCTTGTGAACAAAAATACGAAACATTTTATTGTTGTCTATTCGTGTTCTACATTCTGCCTTAATTAGCATAACTGCAGAAGAATAGCAACAAAAATAACTCTAGCCATCACAATTCTCTTCCCAAGATTTGTTGGCCGATGTGTTACGTTGATCGAACTATTTGAAATTGAGTCTTTGTAAACCTGTTCTATAAATTCAATTGGTGAATTATCTTAGTAACAAGGTGAACATTACTGAAATTTATGCTCTAACTTCAGGGGGAATATACAGAATTAAGATTTATATTTTTCTAACTAAGCATAGACGATTTTATATTGATTTACAAATTGATTTGTTCAAGTATTAGTTTCCTTTAAGAAGTTATTAGAATAGTTTCCTTATATATACTTCAATTTTGTGTATAAATATGTTGCCATATTAATAAAAAATTCTAAATATTACTATTTTTCTCTATATTTCTAACACGATTTTAGCATACTAACGAAAACATATATTGTGGCTCAGGATGATGTTTGATGACCAGGTTATGCTTAATCTACTGAGCTGCTGATGTAAGCATTGCTACATAAAAATTGATGATAAGCGAGAAATGTCGTACCAAGTCCAACAGCTGAAGCCAAAGCTGGTCTACTGGGAAGCAGTGTATATACGAAATAAAGTAACAAAGCTGAGAACACCCCTGCCAAAAGGGACTTCTGGCTGCCACTCTTTAGGTATCCAATCACTCCACCCGCTGCATAGAAAAGTAGTTATGGTATTTAAAAAGAAGTCTTAGTAGTATTTTAAACAGGAAACCAAATATGAGAAGGATGAGTTTCCATTGACTGCAAGATTCAATATGAGAAAGAAATTTGGAAATTTTTAAGATCTTAATCCATATATCCACAAGAATTAGCACTAAAACCGTAAATTCACAAAGACTAGATTTACTATGATCGTGATTGGCTTCTTAGGGTGATACACAACGGCTAAAAGAACTTTCAGGGAATGAGGAAGCTGACTTCCAATTGTAAGAGAAAGCTAAACCTGACTTTATGGAGAATGATTCGCCAATCTTTGGTTGTTGTTAGATAAGATCAATGATCATGTATAGATCGAGTTGCCAGTAAAGAAACTATCATATCATAACAACAATCACAAAAATAGCTTCGCTATTTATTATAGTAAGTGAAATCAATGATGGCTAACGCTGATCGTTGCCAGAAACAGATAGTAAAAGAAAGCAAAGGCAAGGAGCCATGTACCTCCAACCAGAGCAGCATATCCAAGAGTTAATTTCTGTGACATTGACATTTTTGGGGCATTTTCATCAGATCCCTCCTCACCCTTTCCCCCATTATCACCTCCGCCATCGCCCCTTCCCCCTCCATCCCCACCATTCCTTCCACTTCCACCGTCTCCCGAAGTACTGATATTGTAGTCACCGTCTATTGGGACTTCGATCTCAGCAGCTTTAGCAAAGGGGGCGACGCCGCGGAAAATTTTATCGTCAAAAGAATACCTCAATCGAGAGATGGAAATGGAATTATAAGAGAAGGATGGTCCGAATCCGAATCGCGGACTCCTGCCCCCTTTAGTCTGTAATATCGAAGACGTCAATTCCAGCCTTGTCTCTGAACATCTGGCAGCTCCATTCCTACCGCCCCGAGCAAGTATCGAAAGCTGAGAAACGCCGAATATCGCCTCTGCCATGTCGCGACCTCCTGCGGCTCTCTCTCCACTCTCCAGTCCAGGGTAAGGCTGGGGAACCGAATTTTTATATTGACACCGTTCCAAATTTGTGAATACTTTAATACCCCTTCCCACTCGCCTCTTCTAGTACGGGTGGGAAGCCCAACCCGGCTTTAAAACCCGAAGCCCAACCCGGCTTAAAAACCGTAAGTTTCATTTAAAAAATGTTCATAACTACTCATATTTAAAAACATTAATTACTTAATTAGTATAATTATTCTTTAAAAATTATATAAATATTGAAAATTCGCCTGAAAAAATGAATTTTAACATCTTACCGACGGATTCGGTCGGATCGGACCAGGTATTCGGTAGAGTAGTTTTTTATTTGATCCGACTTTTAGTTTGTTATCGGATCAGATTGGCTATCAGATTCGAAGCCAAATCCAATAGTCAATTCGATCCAATCCGAAAGTCAGATTGGTTAATTCAAATCGGCCGAAAGTCGAAAGTCGAAAGTCGAAAGTTGAAACCCTAAATCATTCAGCATCCTCGACTCCGATTTTGGAATCCGAAAATCACCCGTCCCAATTTCTCGACTCCGCTACTCCGACGACGAAGCCGAGCCGCCTCGCCGACCCTCTGCTCCTAGACTCCGAGTCTCCGACGATGGCCGCGAAAAACAAAAACGAAGATATAAATAGATATAGAAAATTGATTTTAAATTTATAAATTATTTTTGTAATTGTAATTGTAAATTAGTGGATTCGTTAAAAATGACGAAGAACAGATAAAGAATCGACGGAGGAGCCGGCCGGCCATCGGTACCCTCATCAGATCGCTTCGCGAATTACAAGTTTTTACAATTTCGGAAAATTTCTGAATTACAAGTTTGTGCATCTGAATCCGATCCTATCAACAATTTGAATTTGCCTCAATCCAATAACACCCAATGCCCACCCGTCGTTCCCAAATTGGCAAATTTCAGAACTTTGCCCTAGTAAATATAAATAATAGTAAATGATCAACTCTTTGAACAGAGCGACAATGGCGGAGAGGTTCTTCTTAGTGAAGCAAAACGAGCGGCAAAACCGCCATTCCAACCCAATTCTCCTTCTTTCTGGACCTCCTTCCTGGTATTGCTCAGTCCCTCTCCTCTTTCCTTTCTACTGCCTTTTCCTTCTTCATTTTTCCAACTTACTGCGGCAGCGGAAAGACCTCCTTACTTTTCCAGTTCGCTTTCAACTCCGCTGTCGAAGGAAATGTGGTCTTCATTTGCAACCGATCGAGACTGGAGAAGAAACCCCCTTCTCTCTCTCAGGCATCTCTTTTTTTCTCTCGCCCTCTCTCTTAATTTTCTCTCGTTTTCAGTTTGAGTTTTCGTTGCTAGGGAGTTGACGCCACCAGTGATCCCCTTAAGCGCATAAGAATGAAGTAATTGTCATTTTCCTTGATTTTAATGCCGATGAGAAACGCATTCTTTTTCCATTTACTGAAGAAAATTTTGGTTCTGAAGGTATGTCGACGGCGATGAAGGAATTAAGAAATTCTTCGCTGCATTTCACCTCCTCAAAACTTTTCCTGCTGCAGTAATTATTGACGATTTTGGTGATTTTTTCGACGAAAGGTTTCTTTCCTATTTGTCAAATCCTTTCCCCCCAATAATTTCTTAATCCCCTAATTTCTAAACCGCTGCTGACATTTTTAAGGAACTGCCAAGAGAAATATGGCAATACTCGTGGAAGAGACTTGGCAATAACTCGGACCCTTGCACTATGTCACGATGCTATAAATTATGCCAGGTGAGTGATAATTTGTTGATAACCTTGGCTGTCTGGTCCATTTTTCTTCACAAGGCAGCATAATTCTCTGGTGGTTCACTTCCATAGAGCATATATCAAAAAATAAATGAATTATCGTCATATCCGAGCATCAATGGAGCTTATTTTAGAGTTCAATTCACCGATTCTATTTTGGCTGTGTTTGAAAGTTTGCAGGGGATAAATGGTATCTTAAATTATTGAAATTAAGATCAATCTTTGGTGGTTGGTAAGAATTGAGTTGATGGTCGTGACATATTTGCATTTGATTCTTGATACAATGAATTTTCTTTTATTTCTTGCTGCCTACAATTGTTTAAGCTTTATAGCTCAGTAAGCTAATTTCTTTTGATGCAACAAAATTGTTTGGTCAACATAGGATGTTCGATTTTCAGGGAAACAAGGTCCTGCGAGCTTGTCTTATCGGATACTCATCATGGAGAGTCCTCAAGAATGTTCTTCATCTATAAGAGATGGGTTCAAAGCATTTTCACAATTCGAGGTGTGTTCTTCATATAAACTGCTCTATTTTTTGTTGCTGAAATTTGATCATTTTTAGCAGAAAGCGATAATGCTGGATCGTTTATCCTCAGCCTCAACCATGGTTCGGGCGAGGTTAGAACTGCAAAGTACTCTTATGCTCTTCAATGTCTTGTTTTGGAAGGGATAGCTGGAGACAAAGAGTGAGTGCTAAGCTCTGCTACTTATTTTTCATATCTTGCTTGGATGGTTTAAGAAAGCATATGAGAAAATGCAAGCGATTGAATTCATTTATGAAGTTTTGTATTAGTTTCCTAGATTCCCGACATCATATTTTAATCTAATTTGTTTGTATCATCCACTTTATAGATTAAAATGCTTCAAATAGACTGACCACATGTGTATATCCCGAATTATTAGAGTTCGATAAAAGGAAGGTGTATATCAGATCCCTTGTATGAAATTCGTATCAATACTAAGATTGTCTAATTGTGTCGTAATATTTTTGTAGGTTTAGCAGGAATCTCCTGTAAGGGTTTTGTTTAGGAGTGGGCACGGGCCGATCCGGCCTAGTTTTATCTCGAAATAGAACTAGAACCGAAACTCACGGGTCCAGATTTTTAGAACCGGCACCAGAATCAACGGTTTCGGTTTCGTTCTGATTTTAACTTAATTTTATTTTATATTTAAAAATTTAAAAATTAATATTATTTTTTTATTATATTTAGGTCGAGTTTTACTTAATTTTAAAACTTTTTTTACTCACGGTCTTAGTTCCAGTTTCATGGTTTTTTACTCCTAAAGCCAATGATTTTTAAAACATTAGAATCAAGATCGAATTAAAATCGAATATTTTGATCTAATTTACAGTTTTGGCCATGTTTTGCCAACTCCTAGTTTGGTTCTTGTCTATATAAAACTCTAATGTGACGTGGGTCGGGTTAGAAAAATCAATTGCGGGTTGTGGGTCAGTTATGGGTTGAGCGTCTGGAATCAAAAACCGATTAGGTTGGTTTCAATCAATTAAAAAATTGACCTACCACGCCCATCCTTAAATGTGGGGAAATAAGAGAAGAAAATTGGGTAAATGTTAAAAAATTATGATTTATTATTGAATCAATAAATATTTGACATTTTGATATTATTATTAAAATAATAACTTACATCTAATTAAATGATCTTCCGACCAATGTTGAGTGTCAAAATGCGTACTTAACTGCAACTCAAGTTGATCAATTTCCTTAGTACTCCATCATCCATCAATCTAGGTTAGCATCCAAAGCTGCACCGAAACACGGCTTCATTTATGTAGAAGAGGTTGCGAATGTCACATAGCGATAACTTTCGCTTCAACAAGGCATGGGTTATAGCTTAATTGTTTCTCGATATGTAGTGGTTTTATTTCCTTATGATTACACATTATCTATTGTATTCAACGAATGATCCCGTGTGATGATTTCTGTTTTTTAAAATTTACAATACATTACATGTGTTTGTCCATATCACATAAAATTGTATTATTTATTTATTATTTATGTAGTAACTATTGAGTCACTTTTTATTTTCAAATGAGTTTTTATCATATACTTTTCATATATCAATCATTATCTGATACATCAATGTACATTTTAATTGAGTATAATAAGAAGATAAAAATACAATTACTATTAAAAGTATCAAAAGAGTGACATTAACATTATTCTAATTATCAAATGTGAACTATTAATTGTTACTCTAATTATTCAAAGATGGTCCTAGAGCATTAAAGTTACTTTTATTAAATTCAATGCACCACGTGTGCTCTCCTAGAAGTGACGAAGAAATTAAGGAACATTTGTTATACTTTATGGCACGATTTATCCTCAACACATGCTAGCAAAATGAACTTAAATACAAATCTCCGTGTGACAGTTAAGAGGACTCATGGTCGACTGATGTTGTACAATCTTAAGTTGTTTGATATTAAAATTGATAATTTATGAATAATATGTGCTTCCACTCAAGGCAGATAAATACCGAATCATGAGCGTTGAAGATTTTGAAAAATTGTTTAGACAATTTGTATGTTGTCCTAGATTTATGTTATCGTAATGTTTTGATAATTAATTGTTGTAAATAATGTCACTTTTATTTATCGTAGGCATGCACACATGTTTATGTGTCTTGACTTCAACTATTCTTAATCAACAAGTTTATGGGTGTTCTTGATACTGTCGCTGTCAAAGTCTTATTTGTTTTAATTTTCAAAATTTAAAATGAAATTAATAATTGAATTTCCTAGTTCCGGTTCAGTTGGGTTTTCCCCACCCGACATAACCGAACCGGCGTTGCCTCCAAGGGCCCACAGCCTGACCCTCCATGAATGAAGCCACGTGAGATAATGGAAATTAGTTAGAGTAAATAAGTTTATTAAGGTAATTAATTAGGAGTTAACGATTTAATTTGAGTAGTTAATGACCTATGCCGACTAACGGCAGTAACTATCTTTCGGTTTGGCTACGGCCATTACATATTCGCTACGCGGATCAAGAGCTGAATTCGTCGGCAACTTTGATTTTCCGCGACGTGGACGTGCGAAGCCCGAACGTTTACGTGTACGGTCAACGTTCAAAGTCTCCTCGATCCTCTTGCGTTTTGACAGCGGAGCGTAACGTTGTAGTTATTCGTCCTCTTCTTGTTCTTCGTTCGAGTTCTTCTCCGAATCGGATTGGGGGACCGGCGAGGAGGGAAGGGGATGGATGCAATGCAGCTGAAGAAGGTGGGGAGCGATGGATCGGAGAGCAGCGGTGGAAGAAGCAGCGGAGGCGAGGATGGAGGGGTGTTTGGATATTGTGGATGGGTTTATCATTTGGGAGTGAATACGATTGGCCGAGAGTATTGCCATCTTCGATTTCTGTCAATTCGTGGGAAGTACGTCGAGATGTACAAGCGGGAACCGAATGAAAACCCCGAGATAGTAATTTTCTTTTTTCTCTTCTTAATTAGTTTCGTTTTTATGGAAAAAAAATGTTGACTAGCTGATTTTCTAGCGGGTAAATGCGGAATGTGTTCGTTTGTTTTTTAAATTCTGGATATTTGTCTAGTTTTCTGTTTTCATGATGACTTTCTGGTCGGATTTTCTTTAAATACGGTGGAAGGAGTATGTGTTGTGCATTTAAATATCTTTACATGAGGAAATGGAGAAACTTGCTTTCAGAAATGGCTAAGGTGAAGCTAATACGTAGCTGGTATTCGTTGAATAGAATTGAAAAAAGGAAGTTGACTGATAAATGGACAGGTGATGATCTGGATTATGTAGACGAACTAGGTGATTTCCACGATTAACTAAGGTCTTCAATAATTCTCTCTTTTTTCTCAGACTATTAGTTCTCTTTAAAGAACTGTAGGATTGAGAAATTTAGAATCTCGAATCGTAGTTGTAGGCTTCTAAATATGAATCATTTCACCATCTTGTGGGGGAATAGAATGAATTATTCGAACACTGAAGCATGTTCGTGGGCTTTTCTTCTGGTGGCTGTGGTATGCTTTAGGAACTTGTGCTTTTAAACAACAAATGCAGAAGGAAGTTGAGAATATAAGATTCAAATCATGTGTTGAAAGTTATAAACTAGTATTTCTAGGTCACAAGCTAGGATTTAGCAATAACATTGCCCATTTTTTTACCTGAGAAACTGGATTTTTATCTCAAGATTGACATCGATCTTTTCTTCTATTTCTAATTCTGTGTAGCTAGCCATATTTATTACAACACTGTTTTGCTTATTTGGGTATTCTAACCCTTTTTTGCTGAAGAAACCCATTAGGAGAGGTGTTGTGGGACATACGCTAATGGTTGAGGAGATAGGTCGTCGAAAGATCAGCGATGGAGTGAGGCCATATATCAATAATCTTTTTTTCTCTGCCAATCATTTATGTCATCACCTGAGTTGCTTTTTACCTTGTCTTTTATGCAGGATCTTTACGTCATAAGATTTTTCAACCGTTTGGATGATACCAAAATGGGAGAAGTAAGTTGTATTTCCTTGCTAACCAATTAAGATTATTATGACCCTGACAGAATATTCTTTTTTCACATGGATCCCCTTTTTAGAAAAAATTTTGGCTTGTAACTCGTAATTTAATTACATTGTAATTTTCTCTTGGGGTTACTTCGCCTGATGAGTGATTTTTAGGCAATTGGAATCATAATGTAGCTTGTTGATTGTTCTAAGTTGAGACTTCAAGCAATATTCTTTAACCCAAAAGCTCATTTTTCATACGCAATTTGGTTTTCTTGACTGAGCTTTAATTTTCTCAATAAATGCAAGAAGCATAATGTGGTGTTGTTCAAACTCAGTCATCCTCTTGCATCTAGTTTACATTACCTTCTGTATCATTCTGCTACTAAAATGTTTATACTAGTAAAGTCACTTTTCAGTATTGAAATAGCTTCCCCAATTCCAGCTTAATAGATTGGTTTGTTTATCTGGTATCCAAATTTCAACCTGTGTTGCATTTCAAAATGAACGAACAAATTGACTGATATTTTAGTATGACGTTTGACTGTTGTAATTGTATAAAGCCAGAATGTTTTCTGTTCGGTATGTGGAATGTATATTATTTAATGGGCAAATATTGGTGACACCCGTTTCATTGTGATTATTAATAATATTGATTTAGCTCTTGTTTTTCCTCTTATTTAACAAATTTTTATTATAATTTTTCTGCTTCAAGATTGCCTGTCCAACAGCCGGAGAAGCACGGAAATGGATGGAGGCATTTGATCATGCCAAGCAGCAGGTAGGAAAGTTAAATGGCACTACTTCTAAAGGATTTTTATTTTATTTTTTTAAATTTATCTGCTTATTTCTACCACATTGAATTGGAGCTGTGTTTGAAATAATGGAAACAGTACCAGGGCAATTGGTGTTAGTGTAACAACAAAAACTCTTTATTGGAGTGTTCTCTTTGATGTTTATATTTACTGGAATGCTATGTGATAGGCTGAGTATGAGCTATCCAGGGGAGGTAGTGCCAGAAACAAATTGAACAAGGAAACAGAGTATGCTTTTTTTTTTTATCTCTGAACGTACGATTTTCATTCCTAGATTACTAGTAGTTAACACTTGAAGCTATATGCGTATGAGGGGTACTTGTATATTGGGAAATATGACGTATAGTCTTAGACATCTTTAGACAATATTTATAGTAAGAACTTGGTGACTTTCTGTCCAAATACAATTTCCAAGAAAAAGGTAATATGTCGGTAAACCTTGGACTAAGTGATATACAATTCAACTTTTGTGGAAGATTTTTCTTTAGTTTAGAATATTCCTTAAAAATATTGAAAGTTGTGTCAATTTATTTTAAGTGTCTATTATTAGTTTCGTAAGTCTACACTTGGTGTACTGATTGAATGCCTGATATTTTTTTAGTTTTTTTATTCTTCTTCCTCATTTACTGTTTTATTTTAATTTTATTTTATTAGGTATTTCAATCGTTGAATCCAAGAGATTTTCTTAAACTTAATTTAATTATGGACGTGTTTATCGATCACAAGGTGGTTGGCATACTTCTATGGATTTTATTTCTTGTGCTACTGTTTCTTGTAAAACTTCTAACTCGTTTGGTAGTATAAGATGTTCTAAAAGGGTTATAAGTCCTTAGACATAAGGTTTTGTATTGACATGCTGAGGTTCATATCCTCTATGGACTTTGCATTTTAACCCACTGACTAAAGTCTGGATACTTAAACCTGTTTTCTTTCAGTTATTAATTTCTGATAGTCTTTCACTTTTTGCTTTATGAAAGGATAAATTTAGAAGGACATAGACCAAGAGTGAGGCGATATGCTCATGGGTTGAAAAAGCTGATTAAAATTGGACAAGGTGAGGTAGTACCTCATTTCCTATAAGGGATTTCTCGTTTATTCTTTGGGTCAAATAAAGAGGACATTGTTGTTGACTGCTCTAATTTTGTTTAATAGCTTTCATTATCGAGATTTATTTGGTTATAATTAATCCTTTCGAGATAAAAATACACAATTAATAAAAACACTTGAGGAGAGAGCTTCTACTGTTTCTTACAGCGTCCTAAAATTTTTGCCTGAATTTTAACATACCATATACTTATAGTTTCTAAGTCATACCTTATAATGAGGATATTTGCTATACGATGCCAATATTGTTTGCTTAAACTTGTTCTCACTGTCCTACTGTGTGATAATGGTTGTCCGATCAAGATTTGTAAATCGACATGTCTTGGAAGCATTGAGGGACTAACCTGAAAATCTTGATATTTTCGTATGCATATTAGTGCATATACATGCACACATGCATTCAAACCCATAGACATATTTGTTTATCTTTGCATGTAAATCTGCATTTACCATGGAAGGAATAAAAATAATTATTAGCACTAGTTGAAGAAATGCCTACTAAATTTGGAGTCTATTGCCTTTTCCCTTTTGACATTCTCTATTACCTGTCTATCCTATGTATTGTACTCACAGGTCCAGAAACACTTTTGCGTCGGTCTTCAAACTTGGGCTCTGACGTTAGATCAGATGGGTATTTTGAAAGAGACGTTGGGGATGCAATTGAGAGACATCAGTGGAAGTGTGTTCGTACAATGAATGGTATACTTACTAACTTATATGCATTAGGTTGATGGTTCATGGAAAGCTAGCTGTGTTGAATTTTCTTTGGTTGAATCCTCTTGTTTTGTATAGAATGACAATGATATGTAACAACTTTTACGGTAAGAATGGAAATTTGAACGAATTCAATAGTTACTTGTTGCTGTCTATTAGAAAAGCTAATTGTTTCTTCACATTTCATTGACTTACATATCAGGTGTTAGAATATTTGAAGATGTCTCTAACTCGAAGGTAGGTATCAATGAAGATACTTGTTCTATTTAGAAATATCTTTTAATCATTAGAGTCATCATTTACTTAATCTTGCGATATTTTTTTCATATAAATACTTTCTCGTTCGATAAATTTTTTCCTGTTTCGTACTGGATTTTAGAGCAGAAATGGTGAAAATATTATTATTGATAAGTCCAGAAATGTAAAGGATTGGGATCTATTAGTTCCTTTTTAACTTCTTTTTTGATAAAGTACGTAGCATTCATTTTATTTTTGCTTTTTCCCCATCCTCATATATAATGCTTCTTAATATTCGCCTTGAATGTTTGAAATATATAGAGCGATAAAGGTGTTTTGGTGAAGTCTGTCGGTGTGGTAGATGCAACTGCAGATACTGTTTTTGATGTAGTTCTCAAACTTGATAAACATTGGAGATATGAGTGAGTCATTTAGTTCTTCTTCTGATGTTGTGAAGATTATAGTTTGGCCATTGCAGCCATTTGACTGATCTCTTTGCAGGTGGGATATGCTGACAAGTGACCTGGAATTAGTGGAAACTTATGATGGACATTATGATGTTATCTATGGGACATATGATCCCAAGTATCTTACTAGGTAACAATGTTTTACCTGAGTTATGTGTCAATGGATTTTAGTGATAATATTTTTATATTGTGCTCATCAAGTTATTGAAGAGAAAAATGGCCGTTATCTATTTATCTTTTTGAGATATTTGTTGTTTTGTCATTTAAGCCACTGATCTTTAATTTGAAAGAAACTGATGGAAGATTGAAGTCCTATATGATTCATCTGAAACTCATGATGTTCATTGTATAACATTTTTAAATGGTATCTTGCGCAGGTGGCAATCCAAGAGAGATTTTGTTTTCTCTAGGCAATGGTTTCGTGGACAAGATGGCACATATAGTAAGACAGAGATCATATGATTATCAAGTTTGCCTGTCTTTTTTTCATAAATCATTTGAGGTTCATCAGAAGTCACAAAATATAGCATCAATTCCTATCTTATGAATCTTTCTTTTCATTTTTTTTATGGAGAATGAAATTCGTTGAGAAATGAGACAACAAAGTGACTGGAGGGAAAGAGATTATTCCTTGTACTGATCCCTAGTAATAGGCAAAAACATTTCTTCTTTAATAAAAAAGAGAATCACACTAAGATGAAGAATCTTAAAATACTTAAATACAAGTCCGCTTGGCTATAAGAAAATTGATATCATCCCATAGATCACTCTACAGTTTTATTTTCAATAATAATTTTATTGCAGTGATTTTAAATAACCCCTTGGATAGCAAGAATACTAGTGTCCACACTAAGATCATCTTCTAAATCATTTCATCGATTCTACGAATATCATTGATGCTCCCAATATTCCTTTTTGTTTGTTCAGAGTGTCATTCTTATGTTTTATGCATATTCTGTTGATTTAATGTGTTGGCGAATGTGGGTGTATGTTCTTTGTGTACTTATTTTTGTCTAATCTTTGTATACCAGTGAGAACTTTGAGGACGCAAATAATGTTATGTTTTCAATTGAATTTCAGCAATTCTGCAATTTCCAGCTGTACATAGAAAGAAGCCACCAAGATCTGGATATCGGCGAATGAAAATTTATCGTAAGGTTTCATTGTTGGTAAAATTTATTCTTGCTTCTAGCTTTCTTCTTTTGGTTAGATTTCATTATAAATTTGATTTGATCATGTAGCATCTACTTGGGAGATTAGAAGTCTAAGTACACCCGGTGGCTCAGGTGTTTCGAAATGTCTTGTGACCCAAATGTTGGAGATACATTCAACTAGCTGGTTTCGATGGAAGTCAAAACTGAGTTCAAATTTTGAGAAGAGTGTTCCTTATGCATTACTGAGCCAAGTTGGAAGTATGTTTATCAAAGATGGTTTTTATTATTAATTCAAGATATCTATGTTGTGTATGAGAAATTACACGGCTCATGAGGTTATGATTTGTGAAAGAAAGAGAAAACTACTTTTCTCTTGCTTTTTGTTTAATCACCTTAGCACACACTATTTCTTTCAACTACTTTTACTCCATAAGAAGTTGAATTTTGATAAATTAAAAAAGAAACACAAGGATGGAGGATAAAGAATCCTTTCTTTCACAATCCTTTTAATAACCTGATCAATTGAGTTAACTGTTTAACATACACATGTTTTCTTAATTGTAACTGTAGTTTTCAATTATTTTGAATAGCTGAGGGGTAAATCCACACGTATGTATGCAATGGTGGCAATTTAAATTGCAATGTGCATCATTTACATCAATTGCTAGATATAACTCATCCTCTCTTGTACATTTTTTCTTTGGATATGTACTTGCATTTCTTATCTGTTTGATGCATGTCAGATTGGATTTTTTTGGACTTGAATATGGTATAGTCATTTTATGAATGATTTTATGTTTTGGTAATATTTACTGTTCAGTATACTGATTCCATTTCCCCATTCGCCTCAAGTTATGTGAACGCATATGTAATTCTTCAGGCTTGAAGGAATGTGTTGAAGCAAATCCAGCATTCAAAGTTGAATCAGCAGCTGCCGTTACACATTCCAAAATTTCAAGCATCTCTGTTTCAAATAGTGAGTATGAAGATACCGAAGTGCAAGATGAGTTTTATGATGCAATTGCTGCTGAGTCATCATCTTCATCGGAGGAGGAAAGTGATGATGATGAACAGGAAAAAAAGGTTGTTCTGCTTCTTTTATGGTTAACTAACTGATGGTTTATACTCAGCTTTGCGTGAATTCTATTAATAAAAATAATTTTTGTACGAAGTTTGATAGTTTTTTTTTTCTATTATAATTGTCAGGTGATGAAAGTGAAGTTCAAGAACGTTTCATGGGCCATAGCTGGCTTAGCTTTGGGAAAAGCATCAGGTCTGTTTTTGCCTGTAGCTTTATTTTTTCCTACTAAGAAATATTCTTTTCTGTTTTTTCATCTATAACTAGAAAGATCACTAATTTGACCATCTTTTAATAGCTGAATAGATTTTTTATGTTTTTTTAAACTCTTGAAAGTGAACTTTCTTTCCTTCATAACAAATATAACTACTGGTGTGCATGGTTAAGGTTATAGGGCATGTTTTATAAGTTACTCTATATGAAAGTAGAAGGACTATGGAGATGAGTATCTGTATGAGCATTGAGATTTTATAGAAAGATTGTTGGAAACATCAAAATATATAGCTTGCAGATTTGGTCATCTATTATTAAATTTCATCTATGATTTGTAGTTATGGTGGCATGTGATCGACTTTATGCCACAAATTCATAGTTTTTCTATTATGGATAGGTTTGAGATTAATACACTATTTAAGAGAATGTTGCCATCATTTATCAATCATTGGTTATATCGGCAAAAAGGAATAGCTGTGTTAAGAATTTCACTTCACAATATTAGTTAAATGAGTAATTTGTCTTTGGTGCAGGTCCAAATTCGAAAAAGGAATTAGATTATTCTGTATCTTCATTCAACCTTGATTCTTGCCAGTTTAATGGTATCTTGCAAAAAGGAAAGGATGAAATGGATAAGAACAGTTGGAGTTCACCAAGTGGTTCGGGATTTATGATCCGTGGAAAAAATTACCTAAAAGATAGTTCAAAGGTGGGCTATCTTCTGATTCTTGACTAGTCAGATATTAACCTATCAAACAGTTTTTTTTAAGAAAAAAATGCAGAAGAATAAAGACATTGGATATGCAGCATAGAATATAGAAATTTGAGATAATAAAACTAAAAAAATTAATTATAAAAAATTTAGAATTATAATTTCATTTGGAAATCATGAATTGTGCTATCCGATTAAGGAACATCACTCCATGTTTTGTGTGGTGAAAAAGAACTGACTATAGAAAGTGAAAACAAAGCAAGAACTAACGACAAATATGAAGAAAACAACTCCAAACTACAAGAACTAACAAAATGCATTATGAAAATTTGTTTTTCCATGGTAGAATAAAAACCTCCTCATCCATACTTCACCTCCCACTCATAAGTCATAACTAGTTTTTCTCTTCTCCAGCAAGCTCCACTTTTATCCTTCTACTTTTTGGAATTCTCTTCCTTTGACTAAAAGCTTTTGAACATTCTATCGTCCTCATTGCCAATATTATCAGCATGACTTTGATACTTGATAACATGAGAATGCATATCCGAAATGTCAATTTCTCTGAATTTTTTGTACAGGAGAATAAATGACCTTATAAAATTTTTGGATCATTCTTATTTTGTTTCTTTTATAATGATTTCTTTCTCATTTCTTATCAGACCAAACAAATTTAAAATTTTCAAAAAGTAGTGATTCATTGGAAAAAGGATAAGCACATGCCTAGATTTGTATAATTATTAATGGAACTTTTTCTTTATGTTTTGACGTTTTGGATGGGGCTAAATAACCATGTACTTTCTTTTACAGTGTCTGATCTCTAGTGCATCTCGGATATCCACTCTAATATAATCTACACTCACTATAAAATCTTTTTACTTGAATGTTAAAATGGCTGGAGGGAGGGAAGGGATATTTTCATTCTCAGGCAATGTCGGGATTTGGATAGATGGTAATGGAGAAGGAATAAAGTTAAAAATTAATGATCCGCCATTTCCACCCTATTCTCATGTTAGCACACACTATAATGGGGGAAAAGGGAAACTAAACTCATTCTTTTCCCGCTTTCTGTTTAAAAGACAGGATCTTAGATTCTTAATGCAATCATAATGAGTCTTGTAGATTTAAGCCGAGTCTCACAACACTTTTCAGATAATGGGAGGCGATCCACTTCTCAGCCTTGTTGCTGTGGACTGGTTCAAAGTTGATCAAAGCGTGGATAGCATTGCACTGCATCCCAAGTGTCTTGTTCAGGTATGATTATGACAATTATGTGTGTGGATGTATGTATTATAAGAGAAAACGTGTATAAGATTACAAAGAGGGGGTGAACCCTTCTAAAAAGAGCAAGAGAAAACATTTAAATTATAAAAAAAGTTACCCTACAATCTGAAAGAAACAAACTAAAAAATTATGGGTGTGTTAGTGTTATTCATACCTATCTTATCAAATCTCAGACCTTGTCTCCAAGAAATTATAGTTTTGAATTATCATATTGTTTCTTATCCAAATTAAAGAAGTCTTACAAACGATTGCTCCGTGTCTAATTAGTTCGTTTTCAATTGCAGTCCGATTTGGGGAAAAAGGTTCCATTCTTCCTTGTCATAAATCTGCAGGTATGTTCTAAATTCCCTCTAGTTTGGTTTCTGAACGCCAGTGCCAATGCCTTTTTTGTTATTTTTTAGTTGCAACGAGTAAAAACGATAACCATATTGATAATTTAATATATATATATATACATATACATATATACACACACACATATATATATATATANTATATATATATATATTTCTTTTCAAACAATTTGACGGCAAAGTGGTCTTCATTAATGCTCCCTCTATTTCTCTCACGGGAAAATGGATTTATAAATGAGTTCTTCTAGTTAGTCTAGATAAGTTTTGGGTATGTTGAATCTATAAGTTTTGGGTATGATAGATGGTATGAAGATCTCACGGATATAATTATGTGAGTGGCTGATATTTCTGATTATCAAGTTACTGTAGTTAAAGTTTTAACATTATGATTTTTTGGTGTAACATGTTTTACTTTACCCCTTTCAAATAGGAAAAGAATTTTTTACATATTTTCAGGTTCCGGCGAAACCAAATTATTCTTTGGTTCTCTACTATGCTGCTGATAGGCCTGTAAACAAAAACTCTTTGTTGGGTAAATTTGTAAACGGAAGTGACATGTATCGAGATGCGAGATTCAAACTAATTCCTAGTATTGTCGAGGTATGTGCCCTTAAAATATGTTGTCGATGCATAGTCTTAATGTTATCTTTTGATCAACAGAAAGCTGACAACTAAGAATTATTTGCTGGAGAGAGGATTTTAAAAATAACTCTCTAAAAATTGTTTTTGAAAATATGTTTAGATTAGATATAGTTTTTGTACTTAAAAAAACTAATATTTAGTTAATGTGGACAGGGATATTGGATGGTGAAGCGTGCTGTGGGAACAAAAGCTTGCCTTCTGGGGAAAGCAGTGGCCTGCAAGTACCTTAGGCAAGACAATTTTCTAGAGGTAATTTTCAATGTTCTATTGATACCCTTTTAAACTAGATATGCGACTAATTATTCGATCTTGACATGTGTTTAAGTAGATCACTGTGAATGATGCTATACCACGCTCTAAGTATGAAACTAAATATAATATCCTCTTGAGGAACTGATGCAAGAAAGAGAAAGAATCGGATTAGATTAGAGAATTAGATGAGATAATTTAGCGATCTTGAACGACAAGGAGATTTTAAGGATAAACTAGAGACTACGGACTTATCTCTATGCAGAAACTGTGAGGAAATTAATAAACAAAGATCCAAAAACAATTTTCTAATATTTATAAATGATGATCCAATGATAAATCTAGCTTTTTTACCATACTTGTTTTCTTCCAGATCATTCGCCAATAGATTTTATCGGAAGCAATATTGATTAAAAATTAATTATATTCAATTTAGAAAAAATAACCATTTTAAAATACTGTTCCCATGAATACGAGGAACGATTGAGAAAATGTCCTATGAACTATGTCAAAGCTTGAAAGAATTGTACCAGTGGCTAGCTAAATAATCTTTTTTGTCATCTATTTCCTAACGACTCCTGGTTTGTTGAATCATTGGAAATGAACTGGTGGATGTAGATTGATGTAGATATTGGATCATCATCCGTAGCAAGAAGCGTTATCGGACTTGTTCTTGGATATATCACAAGCATAGTTGTAGATCTTGCAATTCTCATAGAGGTTTGCATTTCTATGCTGCTTCAATTTCAAATACCTCACTAATCCAATAACTTGACTTAGATTCTGGTCTGAAATTGGATTAGTCTGTAAAAAAACCATTAAAAGATCACTGATTTTAGATAGTCGTATTCTCCTGATTTTGATATCAAATAATGTGGCAGGCAAAGGAAAATGAAGAATTACCGGAGTACATTCTGGGCACAGTTCGGCTAAATCGCGTGAAGCTCGATTCCGCCATCGAATTGGAGCCATGAGGTTTTCGTATGTGAGCCATTGAATGATATATTACTCAAACTTTGTTCCATTTTTGGGGGGTTTTTGTCCATGTCAATCACAGAAATCCTTTGAGCATATATTATGAACATCACCTGAATCAAGTATGTACACTGTGATTCCAATATTGTGATCGATTAATGGTGTAAAATGTGACGTTGCGTGTACATTCAAATGTGTCATTTTTCCGCTTACTATGGTCATTTCTGAATCAGTTTGAAAGACGTTCAAAAGTGGGAACAGGAGATAAATGAGAAACTTGTCAAATAAACGAGCTTCCAGCGCACATTAACGTGAACATGGGCAGTGTAAGAGATACACGAGAAACATGGTTAGTTTTCTTGATGTGATGGAGATTTAGCAACTCTTGCCCGCCTGATTTTTTTTCTGAGAATAAGATTCTTCACCTGTCAACCTTGCAAAACCCGAGATTACTATATGATAAAATGAAACAAAGGAGTTCAAGTTCAGTGGTTGGAGCAGATAAAGAGGATGAGATTTGGTGGTGCTGATGTTGGCTTAGGAGGCTAGCTTGGCGTGGGGCCTGCCTCCGCAACCTGCCCCCTCAGCAAAAGCGCAGCCCAGCCTCCTCAGCCGAATTCAGCCCGAACAGAAGAAGCCCGGGCCCATCTAATCTAAATTAGGGAAACTCAGCCCAACATCTCTGCAAAAGCCCAGAAGAGCCCAACTCAATTTACAACCTACTACTGCTCCCTTAGAAGGCCCATATCCCATCTAATCTAAATTAGGGTAACTCAGCTGCGCATGAGTTGGGCTTCTGCCGTGCAAGCTGGGCAAAGTGCTATTGCTCAGCTAATGAGCGGGCCGAGCTTGGCTTGCAAAGTTGGGATGAGCTATTGCTAGGGATCTGGGTGGGCTTCCCTCAAACTTAAGGTTGGATGGGCTCGCTGTCTTAATGAGTGGCAGCAGTGATTGGGCTGTAATGGAAAGAACTAACCGACCCACACTTACCTAGCTTTCTCATGGCCTGGCCCCCAGGCCTTAACATTGTACAGTCTAGTCCAAATCCAGGCCATCCGAACCCACATACAACACAATCCAGCCAGAGCCGTTAGTACCCATCTCATTTAGACCTGCCCCAGCTCAATTCACCAGGCCACCCTATCCGCGCCAACCCAGGGTAAACTACATGGCTTCTCGCTGACGGAATCCACCCCACTTTACCGAGCCAATCTCTCAGCTCAACCCAAAAACACACCCCAAAGGCAACCCCACCGGCACCATTTTTTCCCAACGCACACTCGCACAAGGACTAACCCGTCCCCACCCTTAGCTAAGTCCGACCCTATTTTCTTTCTATTTTCTCATTGCAATGAAGAACTGAAGCGATTTACTCGAGCTGTCGTTTCAGTAATCCGAAAATTTCCATTGGATGAGACTTTCAACGGAACAAGATGATGGTAAGTATAAATAACTGTAACACTTGGGCTATAATATGGAACTGATGAAGACATATCTTGATTGACAAAATTATGCAACGAATGGAGAGAGATCCTCAAAACTTACTCACCTTCCCAACCCATTTGGCGGGCTCGTCCCTCCCATAAAGATGTCACTTTTTTCTCCTTTACGAGTAGCGCCTCCGCTCGTTCTCTCGCCTGCTCGCAAGCTTCTGTTGCGGTGTTGCACTTTTCGGCCTCTTTCTGGTACTGAGACGCTACCCGCTTTGCATCTGCAAACGTTATGTTCATGTGCTGTCCATGCTCCTCCGACACGGTTTCTTGAAGTTTTAGCTCCTCGCTGAGAAGATCGACAAATTGCTTTTCCATTTCTTGCTTAAGGTCTGGGTCATTACTTCCACAATCTGTTTATTCAAAAGTGATCTCCTTTGTATCATATTAGGACTAATGTTTTAAAATCAAAATCAGGGGACAAGAATGATGAAAACTAAGAACTAAGTTTTTTTCCAAAATATGTTTCAGAATGATGAAAATTCCACAAGAAAGTTTGATGACATCAAAATAAATATTAGGACCAATGGATTCAAAGTAGTAGTCTTCTGACTTCTGTGGATACGTTGAAATGTCGTAGGCAAATGAAATAATAATGGATCCAATTGAGATAGATGGAAAAATCAAAGTGAAATGAAAGCAGTGCTACTAATTATTTAATGTAGAGAGTTCTTCAGTCTTCAAATCAGTATAATAAAGTCTAACCTGAAATGGAGAGATTAGCCAGACCTACAAAAAAAAAAACACCAGAAAAAGAGATGCAAAATCAGCTTAAAAGGGGTTAAAGAGCTAATTTTAATATATTAAGTTACAGAATAAAAAGTTATTTTCAGCATGACAATAAAAGTGCATTAACTGCAAAACAAATTGGTATGTGCAATTCACAAGTACTGAATTCTCATCGTATTTACCCTTTATTTGGTGTTGCAGCTGTAAGGATGCACAAATACGTATAAATCTTCAGTACACAGTAATTCTAATCTCAAATCATTTTTGTCTCTTTTTGCACAATTTAACTGAACCATGATATTCAAGATTATTATTTAGAGTCAATGCTTTTCAAACAAATAATAAAATGCTAATTAAAAATTAACCACTGAAACATAGACGAGAAACGATTCTCAATTTCTCATATCTTAAATAGAACTACAGACACTCTTTCCAACTTTCATCTTATGCAAATCAACAAATAGACCTAGCATGGCCTTCTTTTGATTGCTATACACATGCGTACAACATCCACAAATTACTTTAACATTCCCTTGCGCATGATGGACAAGAACTTGAAAAAAAGAGTAAAAAATCCAGAAACGAAAAATAATCTGTCCAAATTGGAAACAACATATTGAATCTCTCTTAACTCTACTTGATGAATGAAATGCAATTATGTAAGAGCACTACAAAAAGGCTAAACTAAATAGCCAGACCTCACCAGAACTGAATCAAATCCTTAATTTCGTGAAAGGAGCACCATTACACTGTATAAATCATTCCACATCAAACTAAACAGAAAATTGGAAGAGATACACAATAAAAATCTCAAAAACTAAAAAACAAAACAACAACGAAAACAGTTCGAGGGTTGGCGATCGTAAAAGAAAGAAACAATACCAGGAGCAATCTTGAGAAGCGACAAAGGAGGAGGACAATCGCAAACACAAGGAGGACAAGAAGCTTTGGAATCTCCGTCTCCGACACTCTTCTTGAACCTCCAATACAAAGCCGGGCCACACACAGCCAATGCGGATGCGACCGCAAACACCACCAAACAATACCTCAGACAAGCCCCAGACCTTCGAGACATATCTGCAATCGCTCTTCCCCTCAATTTCCAGCGAAATCAGGGAAGTAAGATCTAATTGCCGGCAGCAGCGGCAGCCATCGATGGATCAAATCGACCTCCGCGAAAACTTTCTGGCGAACAAGTACACGCTTTCACATTAAAAGAGCTGAAAGCATCTCGCACTGCAATAAATTTTAGTGTAATTATATATATTTAAAAGCTTAAATTTTTAATTTCATTAATTAACTGCTTGAACAAAAAATTAATTAATTTCAATTTTTATAAAAATCCAGTATATTCAATCTCAATTATCTTAATAAAAAAATGATTTAATAGATCGAAAAAAATAAAATAAAATAATAATTATTTATTTTTATCAAGTTGGCTCAACGTGACATTTATCAAGTTTCATGTGTATTTATTTATTGAAGCTTCAATGTCAATAATAAATACAATAGAAAGCATTTCTTCTTTCTCACTTCCTTCTGTGGCAAAGAAACTTCCAAGGTAAGGTTTCATTAGGAAGCTCCTAGAATTATTAAAAAATTAATTAAATTTTGATAAAATGTCAATTATTACCGGCAACGCTCGCATTGTAAGTGCCTGCGAATCCTGACAATTTTTCTCGATGTCTATAGAACAGAATCGGAACTCACGGTTCTAGTTTCGTTCTAGTTTTAATCTGGTTGACTCACGATCCTGAATTCTAGTTTTATAATTTTTTACTCTTAAAGACTAGTACCAGCATAAATCATGGTTTTTTAAAAATTAAAATCGATAGTTCTGATTCGATTTGCAATTCTGATCTAGTTTTACGCACCCCTATCTGTGTTATAAATATAATATTTTTGTTTTGGATAGAAATATAGATAAATTTATTCTTGAACTAGGACTTTAAAATGTATTATACTATGTATAAAATAAACTCTAATTATAAATTAAAATAATATATATCACAAATTTTATTTTCTTAAATAACGTAAGATGATTTTGCATTCATGAATATGAATTAAAACCTCATTGTCAATAATATATGGAGTCATCTCTTGCCACCTCAACGTCAAAGCCATCATGTTCGAATTTAATGGTGGATCCGACCAGAAGGATTGAGATGTTACCCCAAGTTAAAAAAAGAAAAAACACAGTGGTATGTTCTTATACAAACATGTCCCACAGTAAGACATGTCGGACTGCCGCAATTACCAACACGTGTAATGATTCAGATAATCCACCTCTCCCTGCAAATTCTTCAGCCACCATTCCTTATCTGTAAGCGGTTTAAGTACACCGGCAATCCCTTCGTCTCAAAATCTCATTTCTCAAAACTCTTCATCCCTGATCTTTCGAAAAAGTTTTAATTTTTCTTTCTCTAGCAATGGCGAAAAAGGAGATGCAAGTGGTGAAGGGTCTCGATCTAGAGAGGTACATGGGTAGATGGTACGAGATTGCGTCGTTTCCGTCCTTTTTTCAGCCCAAAAATGGCGTCGATACGCGGGCGACGTACACCCTGAACGACGACGGCACGGTCGGCGTTTTGAACGAGACTTGGAGCGACGGTAAACGAGGTTATATTAAGGGGATTGCTTATAAAGCTAACCCATCTAGCGATGAGGCCAAGCTGAAAGTGAAATTTTATGTTCCTCCATTTTTGCCTCTCATCCCTGTCGTTGGGGATTACTGGGTTCTGTATATTGATTCTGATTATCAGTATGCTGTGATTGGACAGCCTTCCAGGAAGTATCTCTGGGTACCTCTCTCTCCCTCTTTCTTCCTCGTTAATCTTTATTTTTACAGTTGGTTTGCAGTGAATCGATGACATTGTATTGTCCATCTGATCTGATCCATTGTATTAACCTACATTAAAAACATCGAATTGTCTGTTTATTTAGCTTCAATCTATTCTGGTCTGGTTTTTGGTGTACTAATGGGTTGACATGGATTAATCTTATCCTGGCTCCAAAAAAACTACTCCAAATTGGACTAATCGACCCCAAAATGAGCACCCAAACTCCTCAATTTTCTAGATTTAGGGTTCTTGTTGGAGAAACATTTCATTCCATTTACTTCAATTAAGGTTTATGCTCATCAAAACTTGCAGAATGCTCTTCTGGTATGTGATGACAGAGAGATGGGCTATCTTGTGATCTAATTTGTGGATCTGGGTTGTCTTTTTTTATCAGATATTAAGCAGGAGGGCTCATTTAGATGAAGAGATCTACAACCAGCTGGTGGAGAAAGCAAAGGAGGAAGGGTACGATGTGAGCAAGCTCCATAAAACTACTCAGGGTGAAACCCCACCTGAGGAAGGAGGCCCCGTTGACACCAAAGGAATTTGGTGGATTAAATCCATATTAGGAAAGTAATTATGCCTTAATTATGTGTATGTATCCATCTTAATTCTCTCTCTTTCTCTCTCTCTCTCTCGCTAGAATGTCTGAAGTGTTGGGTGGTTTCAAGTATTATATACTTGGTTGATTTGTATTTGTGATCTTGTGAGTTTGTTGAAAAATCTCTGATCATGAATCTCAATTATGTGCAAGATGGTTGATATATTATAATTTCACATTTTTGGATTTTAAAGAAATCTGTTGAAAAAATCCTGAAATGTAAAATAAATAAATAAATACTTAGGAGAAATCAATCAAAGAAGGTTGTTTCTACCAGAACTAGTTCTTAGAACCCAATCCATGTTTTAAGAGAAGAAGAGTGCTTCTCACAAGACTTGGCCATCAAGGAAAGCTCGTTCCTTTTTGTGATTTAGGGGCTGTTCTTCAATCCTGTTAGTTACCCACTTCGCTCCATTCCCATCTCCTCCGCTCTACTTAAGGTCAGTCGAATTTCTACTGTTTCCATGGCGAAAGTGAAGATTGCAGGCCTGTGGTGGGGGTTCTTGAGATCGAACCCGATCAGTGGACCGTATCTATGCCGAGGGAAGAGGTCGCTAAACGATCGAACAATCGGCCGGAGTCGATTAATTTGATTTGTTCCGGCAAGGTGTTGAAAGACGGCGATGGATGTCAGAAATTGGACCAACTGGGTGTTAAGAACAATTCAAAGATTCTCGCGAGTCGGGCCTCCATGGAAGAAGGCCATTCGATGAAGAATCAAATGATGGCCGAGGAAGAGCGCTCCGCGAGACTCGCTCGACTCAAGTGAGTTCGTTTTTACTCTCTCTATCTCCATTCAAGCTGTTTAATTTCCTGGATGAAAATGACGAACCATTGCGACTAACGCTGATGCATGCGATTACTTTCTGTAAAACTTATACAATTTTTTATTTATAATTCAAACGGCTTAATTAAAGCTTCATTTTTGGGGGTGGTAATGTTTTTCATTCTTTAATTCTGGGGTGTTGTCCTTCTTTGGCAAATGGGATTGATATAAATTTTATTTAATTGTTCCTCAAGGCTTTTCAGCAGGTTTATAGGAACAAATCGAGATTAAATTGTTAAATTATTAGATATTTGAAAATCTTTTCTCTGTGCACAGGGCAGCTGCCATGGCTCTCGCCCAAAGGCATACTGATGGTTTACTTCCAGAGCATGATTTTAACCTAGAACTTGAGGATCAAAGTGGACAAAAAGTTCAGCTTGGGACAGAAACTGATCGGCGGTATGAAATTTAGTTTGTCCTTAACATATAATCTTTGTTCTTAACTGTGTAGTGTCGTCGAATGTGTGTAATTTTTTAGGGTATATAGTAATTTATTGTAAAAAAATCAAGAAAGTTTGAAACCTCATTAAGGATCAGAGGAATCCGGCAAAAACACCTAGTTAAAATGGCAGACATGATATTGAATTTGACAGATTTAGTGCAAGATCCAAACTATTTACTTTTTCGAAGATGAAAATTTGAGTTTGTTAAGGTTTAATCCTTAAATAATCCTAAATGTCAATGTCTAAATTGCAATTTGGGGACCAAAATAGATTCTTAAAATTTGATGAATAATCTGAACTTCGCCATAGTGGGATCATGATGGGCCTGATGCTTCATGCAAATGGAAAGCAGCTTATCAGGAAACAAAGTTACCGAGATGCAGTTGAAGTACTCACAATGGGAGAGGTATATTTTGAATGTAAATTCTTCAGTGCCTACGAATCGAATCTCTATTCCCATGACTAATGATTTATGGATTAGCATTGCCTTTGCTTTTGTATTTTGTAGGAGTCTTTCTCTCTTTGCGGCCAAAAGGTTCTAGAGGTTAGTGAACACTATAGTTCTTTCCATATGTCGTTTATGAGCATTCGATGGGATTGTTAGAAATCCAATTATGGAGCCAAAAATTGAATAGAAAACTTTCTACAACATCTCTAAACTTGAAAACACCATATAATAAAAGAGTAATGTTTGATTTATATGTTTAGCATATCTTCTTATCTATAAGGTGACATATAGGTTTGTGATTGGGCTCATTAAAGTACGTTTAATGTATTTCAATTAAACCTAACATTAACAATGATAAAATGCTATAGAGTTGGATTGTGTGCCTACTTATGATTGACCAGCTGCCTTTTTTCTGGTCTTTTTTTCTGATTTGTAATGGTACATTTGCTGATTTTTCTCCTTTTTTTTACTTCCAGTTAATTGACAATGTGCCAATCCTTCAACTAGACATGGTATGGTGCTTTTTTATGCTCAAAGACATGAAATGGCTTTCAGATGCTGGAATACGTCTTGAACTGGCTAGAAAAAGGCATCGAACGATCTCATGGAAAAGATTCGTCTCGGGTTAGATTCCTTCAAGCTGGTCGATACCCAGAACTGGCATTGTGAGTAAATGCACATTGCCACCTTAAAAATCAAATTTGTGCCCATTTTTAAATGCTGATTCATCCTTTCCGTCAGGCATTTGAGGCTGCAATTGCTGGAAGGTGTTGTCGCATATCATACTGGCCAGTTCGATAAATCGAGGAAGGCACTAATCTCTGCTCAAGCTAAGTTCTCTCAGGTTGTTATTTATTAAGATAATATATAAATATTTAAATTATTCTTCATCTACAAGCTCAGGCTCTTTAGACAGTATATAATATGTCATGAAGAGCTAAATGTGGCAAGTTCGATCTTCGAAAAAACAAAAAAAAATCTAATTAAAAAAAACTCACAAGTAAGGACTACAAAAATAGCTTACAAGTGAAAAAAAATATTAAAATAATATATAGATAATTAAATTATCTTTCACTCACAAGCTCAAACTTTGAAGATAGTTGGTAGTTTTCCAGCTAATGCATTTCGTCAGATCATGCAATATCATTTCGTTGATAAACAACTAAATCTATCTGGGTTTGTTTTTTCATCGCAGTTAGAAGTTAAGGATGAAGTCTTGACGCTCGTGATGAGCATGGGCTTTAAGGAACGGGCAGCCAAGAGAGCTCTGCGAATGACCAATCAAGATGTTTCGAGCGCAATTGATTTTCTTATTGAGGAAAGAACCAAAAAAGCAGAGAAAAAAGAAGAAGTCGCTCGTCGCCTTAACGAAATCAGGTCGATTTCTGCAATGAAATTGCTGTTTTCTTCAGTTATTTTGTTCGAATTTTTATGTTAAAGAGATTGACGATTTCTCAGGGAGGTAAAAGGATATGGAAAGACAGCATCAAAGAAGGCCGTGGATCTTGAGAGACTGAAAGAACTCGTTGACATTGGGTAAGCAGGCAAATCAACTTTTTTGTTTGTTCATTAGATAATTAAGATAAACAATAAATAATCAAAATAAAACATTAGTTACACCAATTAATCTCATCTCTTGAACTGTTTATTTTGTTTATGAAGGTAAATGCTCGATCTAAAATCAAATTATTGTCGCAGATTTGAGAAAGAGTTAGCAGCCGAAGCCCTGCGAAGAAATGAGAATGACACACAAAAAGCTTTGGACGATCTGACTAATCCTGAGACTAACTCAGTATTACAGGTCTCTATCATAGTCTTCCATTAGGACGTAAGATTAGACTATGAAATTGACATTAATTGTCTTAAAACTATGAGATAAGGATATTTCAATACTAAAACGAAATAATACGCACACACTGAGATCTTCGAGTGTTCTTAATTGATCATCTCTTCTATCCGACCTCTATTCATAAGATAGTAATAACTCAATCAACTTAAATATCTAATAATATAGTAGAATTGAATAAAAATTCTAATTATATACATTAATATGACTGTCTACATAGATTTTGTTAAAATTATTATATTTAGATTAGAAATGATATAATTCTTAATACTGAGAACCATCTAATTCGAACTGTGTAATAAACTAATCCAAAATGAATTTGATTAGTTAATGAAGAACATGTTTGAATATAAAATTTAAAAAATCATCAAATTAGAGAAATTCAAAAAATGTTTCGGTTCAAAATTATATATTTTATTCAAATAAAGAACAAAATTATGAAAAAAAGAATTACCCAACAAATATTTGTATTTCCTCCATAATTCAAACACAGAACAAACCCCCCATATGCCTCCAGACCAGAGGAACAAATGCTACATCCAATGTACAACTACAAAACAAGAAACATGATCATATAACTGTATTAAACCCCAAAAACACAGCCATTCAATCAATTTAGGACCAAAGATCACGAGGCAGCAACAGACCGAGCTCCACTTTTTCCGAGCCCGAGGCCTAAACCCAGAGGGGCACTATCGGCTTTGGCCTTTCCACGATTGTTATGACTACATCGCGAAGAATGGACATGACCCTCATGGCCACTCGAATTGCTCGAATTTACATTGATTCCGATGTGGCTGGAGCCGTTGATTCGATGATGAGAATAAGAATTCCCATTTTGGGTTGAGTTGTTCTGCAAATTCGAGAGTCTGATTCCCTCCGAGTGGGATTCGTCGTTGTACTCTATGTCTTCATTATAGCCGTTGATCAAGAAATCCGAACAGTTTTTCTTGAGGCCGTGATCGAATGGATTTTTGAATCGCCCGCTAGGACCTCTAAGGTAGCTATATCGCATCACATTTGCCATCTCGTTTGTTGTAATGTTACGAGATATCTGTGACATTGTAAAAAAATATATTAGTTATTCTCTAATGTTTTAAAACATTATACCCATTTTGAAAGCCTTGTTGAAGACTCCATGGTTTTCCAAGAAAAATCCCAGGCAGCTAGTTTAATTTCAAATGTCTAACCAAACCAATCATAAAGAATTCAAGGGGATTAAACTCTTTAAAATATAAATAATATTCTAAAGGTATTTTAAGAAATATATTAATGGACAATTTTGCATTTTAACACCGAAGTATTCCAAGTAGAGTTCTGATACGATTTTGCTCAACAAATTCACAGAAGTAAATTCACACTTACATACATTATATTAAATATTAATACACGTAAAATACAATATTTACCATGAATTTGAGGTCATGTTATCCCTCCTTCACAGATATCGGAGACTATGTATTCCTCTCAATTGCTCCTAGAATTCTCTCCTAGGGAACTCTTAGTAATTTCCTCTCATCTATTACTTAAATACAAACTAAAAACTATTTTAGATACTATCTAAACTTGCCTATTAGTAAAGTTATTAAAATACCCTTAGAATTTTATTTATATTCCTAACATAAACTTGGTGTTTAGCGTTAAAAAAAGAAATTTTGGATGGAGAGAGTTAAAACTAAGGTTGTTTAATCTTCATTTGTACCACTTCTCACCTTAGTGATAGCATTCAAACCTGGTTACGCGTCAAACAGCACAAATAAACTAAAAACTCGAGTATTTTGGACGGCTTAGCCAATTATACCCGGCTAACTTGGATCAAAATTCAAAAAAGACAAAGCCAAGATGGTTTCATACACGTGTAGGCCTTTATTTAACCAAACGAGACCAAGAATAGCAATTGTAGAAGCTAAAGAAGTAGAGAATATAGGGATACCTGAGACGCTTGAACAACAGTTAAAACTGCGACGCCAAAGAAGAGGAAAAAATCAACGATCAGAAACGATATAGCGCCAGCATGGTGAGTACCCGCATAGTTCAGCCACGATCCAAATGAGGAAGGAGATGCAGGATCGGTCAATACTCCTGTGAGGAGAGTGTTTCATTCAATCACATTAATGCCCAAAGAAGTCGAGAAAGGTAATCATAAACATAGTTTGATGTCCGAGCCTTTTAGAATCATACTTGTGAGAGCAACTACACCAGTGATCATCATTGCCAAGACTTCAAGAATAAGAAATGAAAAGAAATCCCACTTGTTTTTCTGCGTCAAATGATGAAAATTAATAATCACAAATAATATAGACCATAGTCTGCCTAACCATTTGGATTAAGATTTAAAATTTCGAAGAAGATAAAAAAAATTATTAAGAAGATGAACTATATCTCTAACAAAATCAAGTAAATCACCAAGAAGATAAACTATACATGTCAGAAGACTAAATCTCTTGTTAAAAAAAAAAAGAAATTAGAACACAAATCTTAAAAAAAAACACAAGTTAGAAACGATGATGGATTAACAAGAAATTCGAAGTCAAACCTTGCCAATGCAATTTGATACCCAAGGACAGTGATGGTCAAATTGTTCCACACAACGATCACAAGTAGAACAGTGCTTTGCCCGGAGAGGCTTGACAATCTACTAATGACAATTAGTTTTGTAACACATTAGGAAAAATATTTAATAATTGAAAAAACACAGAAAAGAAAAGTCAAGAGCAGAGGAGACCTTGCACGTGGCACATAGCTGAGACCAGTTCCCACCCAGCAATGCAGGATTATTCATCTCAACCTTCAACAAAGGCTCCTATTTACAAGAACGAAATAGATGTAAAAATTAAGAGAATCCACAAACACTCAAAATCTACAAAGAACCACCAAAATTGCCGAAGAAGAACAAAAGGAATAGGAACAATGAATTAAAGCAATATATTCTATTTCTCATCTAAAAATTATATTATAGGTTTGAGTAAAGCACAATCAAACGCACATTATCTTTCATACTGTGTGGGTCGTGCAAATTCATTCTGATATAACCAGGATCCTTGCTGCAGAAACAAAATATGATTAGATAACCATGCTGTTTATAACATCAATATATCAATGAAAAAAATATAAGCAGCCTATATTAACAAATAAAAAATTGTCAACCATTAAATCAGAGACATTGAGTTTGAGGATAGTCATTTCATTAATAATGTTGAATAAACAAAATTTATCATGTATAATTGATAATAATTCATGATTCAAAACTGATTGAAGGAAAAATTAAAACCAATTTCTTTTAACAGATTAAAAAGGAAAAAAGATGCTAGAATGAAAAAGTTAGCCATTACTAAATGATTGTCAAAATCCTACTCAGAGAATTGGGTTTAAGATACATGAGAACAGCAATGGGAGAAAATTTTCAAGCAGCCACTCGAACCTGATTCGAAAACAAATAATGGAAAACTAAAAAGAGCTCATTCAAAACCTAATCATAGATGTACTAACGTCTATAAGAACATGGCACAAAGATTCAACAACCAGGATATGATAATCAAACTCAAAGGACATGTTATTGAGCTATTGAGCCATACCTACTACATCTATAAAACATGACCAACCCAGCTGTTGCTAGAAAAACACCCAACCAAGCAAAAAGACCAGACCCAGCTGTCAACTTAGGCAGATTTGGTGCTGTAGCAGGCGTGAGCAAAAGAAACTTTAAAAACATAACTGGGATATAGATTACCCTTTCAGTAAATAATTTTGCAGACTAAGGTCAAAAAGCATACCAATGATGACTGAGTGAATATATGTAACCAAAAGCAAAAAAATCAAACACCATAGTAGAGGTGCAAGTCCTAGTTTTGATATTTTCGCAAAGCGATGATTCCCACCACATCTCTTGTCCATCGCTCTTCTAGCATTTCCCTTCCGAGTCAAAAATAAATAGAAGATTAGACTAATTACTTACTTCTTTCATAAGTTAAATGGAGTTAGGAGGAATAAATGCACGACACATAAATCAATTTGACACTACACTTATGATAAAAGCAATGCTACATTTACACTTTAATATCACATCTTCATGTGCCGCTTACATGTTATTTACTCAGTGATTTATATAATCTGTCGTGAGACATATGTGTTATTCACTCATTGATATCTATAATCTGTTATTTTAAATTATGTTATAAAATAATACTTCAACCAATAAATTAATAACATGTGTCATGTCAGGGTGTGAAATCACAATGTAAAAATAGAAAAATCTTGCAAAAACTGTAACAAGGGTGGCAGAAGGATGGTATACTTTAACTCTATCACATGTATTATATGCCTTATGAGGAACCAAAAAAATATAAGAGAAGTGAAGATTAGAAAATCATAGTTTGAAGACATACAAGAAAGAATGCAACTTGTCTGTGATTCTTATCTGAAGCAAGTTGGGCTGGTGTAAGACCAGTTTTATCAGTCACCATCAAATCTTCTTTCTTTCCAGCCTGTACCAAGACAGTGCACGCCTCTAAATTCCCCCTAATCGCAGCCCAATGGAGAGGAGTGCAGCCTGAAGTTGTAAAGACACAATCAAGAAGGAAGGCTACTTTGATCCAAATTTTGAAAAATAATTTCCTAGGATATAATGAAAACATCTTTACAAATCAATAATCTGATAAGGTCCAATTTATTAAGGGTTTGAAATATATAAATAGTGATGTTAGTCATTGGTAAGCTCAAAAAAAATTTTAGGGTATGTTTTGGTGGTGGCATCAGTCATTAGGGTACTTGGAGGAACCAAACTCCATTAGTTGTTCGTAAGTTTCGTTTATCGTTTAATCAATTGGTTTCTTTGTTTCTTTCGATTGTTCTTTATTGTTCATTGATTACCGCATATTAGGGGTCCTATCATAATCATAAGAATGTACCTTCTTTATCTTGGCGTCCTCGATAAGCATCCAAAAATAAAAGAAGACGGATACAATCAGCAAAACCTTTATAAGCAGCCCTACATATACCGTGCACAATTTGACAGTATTTCAAAAACTTTTGAACCAAATTAGAATATTCTAAACTAACTATACAACTTTGAAAAGGAATCAACCCATTAAATCAGTTTTAAACACAAGTTAAGAAAGTGTAGTAAAAGTTCTACATACCAGTGCAAGGGGGTACGGCCATCATTGTCAGGAATATCAGGATCTGCATTCCATTTGGAAACAATGTGATAGAGAAAAGATGTCTGCCCATATTGAGCTGCCACGTGCGTTGCCTGTGTTAAGTAAATATGACTACAATCAATATACTATACAGCCCCAACACTATATTTATCACTCCATATTTCAACAAAAATTACTAGCTCGCTTTAGGATAAGATTTCACTTTTGACTAGCACTATTTGTCCAAGCATTGGAAGCTGAAATTCAAAACACATGACAAACCAGTAAAATGATGAAATATGATTCCCAAAATTAAGCATTATTAGTTATATTGTCACGTTCTAAGCTGTAACAGAAGTAGTGGATTCTATCGCATAAATAGACAAAGGAGATACTTGCAATTCTACTCCATTACATACTTCACTGATGACACTACAAAAAAGAAGTGAGAGTCAATAATAACCTGATACCCATACATATCGGCCATACTAACACGAGCTCCTTCTTGAAGTAAAAGCTCAGAAACTTGGATTGCTCCTCGAACTGCAGTCCAGTGCAATGCTGTTTGGCCAGTATGATCTGTGGCATTTACATCTCCTCCATGCTGAAAATTCAATAACAAATCAGCAGCTGAAATTCAGTATTTTAAGAACTTTGATCTCTTCTAGAGCGTCAAAGAAGTATCTTGCAAATACAATCTCTCAAGCCCTAAATTTAATGACCAGATAAGTCTCATGTAACCCTTTAGTATTCCCAAGAGGACTCTTAACTTAGGATCGAATGGAGAAAAATTCACAGGTATCAGATGCCCGCAACACGATAATTCTTCGACTCAACACATAACAATAAAAAAAAAAACTTACATTTCAAACCTATCAACGTCGATAAAGCAAAAGGAACATTTTAATTGAATAAGAGGACGAATAACAGAAACAAGGATCCCAAAAAAAAACGAAGAACAAAGCAATAAACCTCTATAATATAATGGGCAGCTGCCGTGCGATTATTAAGAGCAGCCCACTGAAGCGCATAATATCCCAACCCATCAGGCTCAGAAACAGAGCAACCCTCGCACTCGACCAATCTCTGTAGTTTCTCCAAATCGCCATAAGCCGCCGCCGTGTAAACATCGTTACGCAACTCATCGCCAGTCCCATTTACAGCGGCGGCAGCCGGTTCTTGATCGCGCGATTGAACCTCATCAACAACCTCAATCTCCGACGACATTCGTGCCAAAGATTACTCGCAGCGAGAATTCCTATTCCGTGGCGGGCGGGCAAGGGTGAATATGAAGTGGGGGATCGATTAATTGGGGGGATTTGGTTCGTTGACTTGATTGGTAGTTTCGGATCAGGAGAATATGAACTGGGTCGCGGCGTTCCACGAAAAGAGTAGTGTTTGGGTCTGGCTCTGGCTCTTATCGGGTTGACTCGGCTATGCCATGGGAGGAACTACAAGGATATGCTAAGAACCAGCATTCAATCAAATTTTTTCTTTTAAGAATAACACTCATCATCATTTTTCTTACATTTTCTGATAATCAAACAGGATAATTAAACATGAGTTATGTGTAAGTATGTTTGTCCTACCTCTCGAATTTCAACTACAAATCGATAACAAATCTATGCAGACTATAACCTAAAACGAATAAACGAGTGATTTCACATTGCGTTAGAAGAAGTTTATAATTTCTTTTTTATGGCTATCATTTAAGTTACTAGAACAGCATAAAAACATGGAACAAACACAAAAGAAATAAACTTAATTAAAATAACAAAAATTAAAATTCGCCTTCCAAATTACAATTTTTGTCATCAATGGAAAACCCCCCTTGAAAAGCTAAGAAAAGATTATATAAAACAAGAATAAACAACCATAATGATTTCAAGCCTGAAGAGATAGGCGTCGCGGCCCGAATTGCGGTGATGGTGGTGGTGGCATGACTAGGGGTGGACATCAGATCGGATTGAGGCAAATTCAATCTGATCCGATAACAATCGGATCAACAATTTTGATATGATCGGATTCGGATGCTTGTGTCATCCGAATCCGAATCCGATCCGAATCTGATTAAAGAAATCGGATCTGATTGGATTTTTAAATTCAGAAATTTTCAGTTTTCTGTCGATTCCTCCTCTGTTCTTCGTCGTTTTTAATGAATCCACTCATTTACAATTACAATTACAGAAATAATTTACAAATTCAAAATCAAATATTCATACTTATTTATATCTTTGTTTATGTTCTTCGCGGCCGTCGTTGGAAGGAGACTCGAAGTCTAGGAGCAGAGGGTCGGCGAAGCGGCTCGGCTTCGTCTTCGGAGTAGCGGAGTTGAGAAATTGGGACGGGTGATTTTCGGATTCTAAAATCGGAGTCGGGGATGCTGAATGATTTAGGGTTTCGACTTTCAGCCGATTTGAATTAAGCAATCTGACTTTCGGATTGGATTGGATTGACTATCGGATTTAGCTTCCAAGCCGATAGCCAATATGATCCGATAACGATCCGAAAGTCGAATCAAATGAAAAACTTCTCTACCGAATATTTGGTCCGATCCAACTGAATTCGATCGGATTGGATCGGACCGGATCTGCCCACCCACAGGTATGACTGATTTTTCTAACCCTTAAAAACTAGATCCCTCGAAATTTATCAATAAAATAATATTTATTATTTAGCAGAGTCTATACGACTTTATTATTAAAATATTATTCATTGGTTTATTAAATTTATTATATCTTGCTTGACAAACCCTGGGCCACATAAACCCTAACCTGACTTAACCAGGGGGTTCAATCTAACCCCACAGTCCTCTTTCTCTCTCTCCGCTTTTCTCTTCAGTCGTCTGTTCAATATTTTCATTTTGGATTTTTTTCTCACTGGGAGTAATTTGAGCTTGTGTGTTTCGGAAATGGAGGCGGGGAGAGTAACTTCTGTGGATTCGACTATTTGGACGAGCTCTGTTGTGGAAGCTTTGGCGGTGGGGACTCTTCTGTCTGCTGCAAACTATTTTTCTCGGCTTCTTTCTGTGGTACAAATCCTTCACTTCTTATTTCTCGTACTGAACAGCTCTTTTGTTTGCAAGGATTTTGACTCGAGCAAGTTTGAGTTATTTTCTGTGTGTCTGCGAGCAGAAAATTTGACTTCGTGCTTGATTTTTTCAACCGTAGTTGTTGGCTCTGTGATTATCTTTTTAAGTCATATGTAAGTTGAATTTTGGTTCTACAATGCTCGAGAGCAGAGTTTGAAGAAATTATTTCTTATTTAATAAGGGATTAGAAGGTCCAAATAAAAACCGGAATTGGCAAATGGTTGATTAACCCCAAGGGTTAATCACAGAAAATAGAGAGATTTTTTTTTCTCGGAGGGTAGTGTCAGATTTAGTAATCTTCAAGATTTATTCGTAGCGTTTGGTTATTTCCCTTTCACACTGGCTTATGCTTAATCTCTAGAAAATCGCCATAGCCATCTGTCAGAATCTTACCAATCAATAGTCCCATTTCCACTATTACTTTTTATTGAAACAATTCATCTTGTTACATTTGCAGTATAATTTACGTCTCATTCGCATATGTGTGACAAACTTTAGGATGGCTCATAAGAGATTTTGTGCGTAAATGTATGATTCATGTATCTAAATGAATGTGATGAGTTCCATTTAAGATCCGTGATTTTTATCGAATATGAGTATGTCGAATGTCTATGAATAAGTTTCTTCTTTTTTATAACCTAAGGTTGAAATTTTACTCTGAAATTAGAAGCCTCATCATTGATTTCTCTAATATAGAAGGACACCTTCAGAAGATGAAACTAATTTGAACTTGCTAAGTGAATTTATTGGTCTCAAAAGTACCTTTTTAGTGTAATTCTATAAGGAAATTGTGTTTCATTTTAGATTTTTCTTGTTTGGGTGGAATTGTCCTCCCTTCATCTTTTGGAATTTTTTGTTTTTCAATATACAGTTTCCTATAAAAAAGAGAACCTATATATCTTCGAGAATCTGTTTGTGTTGAGAGAGATGAAATTAGTGGAAATATTGAATTCTTGATTCACTCCATGACTGGTTAAGTTTATGACAGATAGGTTCAGTTCTTGGTGAGGGCAATTGGTCATTAAGAGTGTCTACAACAGAAGAAAGGTTACAACAATCCTCTGTTTCCTAAATTTCAGTATAGCGAGCATATAATTGACTAAATTTGGGAATCTATTCGCTATGTAGGTTCCCTTTTAACAAGCTTCACGAAACGAAACAAGAAGCCATGAAAAATGAGGATGCAATCGAAACAGATGAAGACGACGAAGAGGAGGAAGATGATGCAAATGACGATGACGACAATGGAGACGATGAGGATTTCTCGGCTGAAGAAGAGGGGGAAGATGGAGATCCGGAGGACAATCTCGGAGCCAACAGGGAAGGAGGAAGCGAAGAGCAGGAGGACGACCAAGAGGACGACGACGAAGATGAAGGAGAAGACGACGATGAAGAAGAAGATGAAGATGATGAGGACGAAGAGGATGTTCCTCAGCCACCTTCCAAAAAGAGGAAGTGAGAAAAATAATGGTGGAGAAGATTTGGAGTTTCTAAGTGAGTTCTCTCCACTTTCCTTTTTTCCCCTCTAATTAGTGGAAGGATTCAATATTTAGTTGGCGGAGGAAAACTTTCTTTGTTACACGAATCGGATTTGCTTTTTATAAACAATGCCGGTCATTTGATCTATCAGCATTTCGTTATATAGGAATTATATTTACTAAATATCGATAACTCGAAGGTTTGAACACTTGATTACCTTGGACTATGTTATTGTCGTTTTCATCGTTGTTCGTTTCAATTATCGAATCTGTTCGTGATCGATGTGAATAAAAAAAGATTCGGGTGGGGATATTATGCTTCTCCTAGAAAAGAGTATTGAAAAACTTGTTATCTGTTGATTTTTTCAAAGCAGACGATGGAGTTTGATGCTCAAAGGTTAACATAACAGACATGTCCAATTCAGTCTGAACTTCATCGAGCACAAAACATGAAAGACATCGAATCATAGTAGTAAAAACAAGAAGTGTAGACTTACTACGCCAGCTTCCCGGATCGAAAATTGCGAATTTTGGTTGCTTGGAGTAGGAATACTCGATCCCATTCTCAATCAACAAGTCCTCCATCGATTTCTTCGCTTTTTCAGGATCATCGCTCTCGCATTCAATCTAGTACAATGTCTCCAACTCAAAATCAGTCTTATCCACCTCCAATTTCAGTTCCTGCCATTCATACACAGCTCTCCAATTGCGAAATCTTCCCAAAAGAACGAATCATTTTGCTCCGAATTATTCCTTCGCTTCCCTTAAAACCCTAGATTCCACCGTCTCCTGTTTTTCTGGATCAGCGACGCTGGACCTCCCCAACAATGGCAAAATTTCTTCTGCGTCTCCCTCGACTCGACTCACTCCATCAACCAACACCGCTCTGGCTTTCAACGAAACAACCCAGCGGGAATCGCCTCATAGAACCGGAGCCGGAGAACAGCCCGTCGATCGGAAAGCTCTCCGGCGGAGCCATCGAAGAAGAGATTCTCTTGGTTATGGGTCCGGATATGGAAAGGCTCAAGCAGGGTGGTCACATGCTCACGGCAACATCGTGAAGGAGACAAATCTTTACTTCCACCTCCATCATCGCAATTTCAAGACGATACGCCGATTAGCTGTGATTTGGAGGATGGATCTCTGTCGCCGTCGAGGTTATGAATAATACCGGCCGCAGCAAATCTATAAATTAAACAATAAATAAATAAAATGATTTTTAATTAAAATAATTTTAAAATAATTAAAATATTAAAAAAAACTTAATTGTCCGAAATAAACAAGTCACCAAATCTACCAAATGATTGATATTGCCGAATGGAGTAGGTTTTGGTGGTTCACCTTAATCTATTCAACTCATCCCTATCTATTCAATTCCCAATTCTAGTTTATTTAATTTAATTATTTCAGCATTTATTCATTGACCTTCCTTCTCACCACTCTCATTTTCCCACCAACTTCACGTGTATTTTGAGATTCAACGTCCTAAGAAAAAGGTAAACACAAACATGTCTTACCTTTTTCGATCAAATCATCCCCGTTATAGTAAGATCTGCTACTAATATCTGATGTTTTTGGATCTGGGTAATATTTATTCTCTTGAAAATCTACCTTATTCAGACGAACTTGCCATAGCTAATGGCGGAACCCATATCTGGACTTTCGCGTTCTCCCCCTTGACTGTTCTTATAAATAGCTCAAGGCCGCCGCCGGAGAAGCTCAGGCTCTGTGATTTTGAAAAATGGGGCTCTGGTTTTCGTTTGGCTTGGTCGTCTTGTGTTTGTTTAATTGGAATTCGAACGGCGTTGGAGAAGATGCTCCGGTGGTTAAGGGGACGCTGTCGATCGACGGGAGAGATGCCATTGGGAAGATCGACGATGATTTTGTCTGCGCCACGCTGGACTGGTGGCCGCCGGAGAAGTGCGATTATGGAACTTGCAGTTGGGGCATGGCTTCTCTGCTCAATATGGTATTTTCTACGGCTTTTTCCGACGAACTTCCGAGTGATTTTTTGCCTTATTTTTCGAGTTTAATTTGATTATTTTCAACATTTTTCAGGATCTTAAGAACCCCATTCTCTTAAATGCAGTCAAAGGTAAGCTTTTGAGTTCATTTCCAATATAACGTTTACTTCTCTAGTCAACATTCTCAAAAGGGTTGAATTTGAACTAAATTCATGCAGCTTTTTCGCCACTCAAGCTTAGGCTAGGGGGAACTCTGCAAGATAAACTCATATATGACACCGAAGATCATCGGCGGCCTTGCCTTCCGTTCGTTAGAAACACCTCGACATTGTTCGGTTACAACGAGGGATGCCTCCCGTTGAGCCGATGGGATGAACTAAATGACTTTTTCGACAAATCCGGGTAAGGCTTTAGTTTGCAAATATTAATACCTTATTTCTTTACGTTACATAGTTGAGTTTTTTGTTTAAAATTTTAGAGCAAAGGTTATATTCGGATTGAACGCTCTCGCTGGTCGAATAATAGCACCAGATCGTTCGGTGGTTGGAGCTTGGAACTTTGGAAATGCTCAATCTTTCATACAATACACTGTAAAAAAGAATTACCCCATTTACGGGTGGGAGCTAGGTGAATTTCATACCATTTATTTTCACTGTTCTTCACCATGAATTGGGCGAAATAAGCATACTTAATTTAGAAATCCTACTATTTCTTTTTTGACCAGGTAATGAATTAAGTGGCAGTGGAATCGGAGCAAAGATTTCGGCAAATCAATATGCTTCCGACATGACTGCTTTACGCGTCGTAGTTCAAACCGCTTACCAAGGAACGGGACAAAACCCACTAATCCTAGGACCGGGAGGGTTCTTCGACAAAGGCTGGTTCGAAGAATTCGCGCATAAAACAACTCAATCTACTGATGTTATAACCCACCACATTTACAATCTTGGCCCAGGTTTCTTCCATAAAATAGCTCTTCAACTTCAAATACATACAGAAGATCATCTCTAGCTATATCGTAAAATGTTCGAGTTCTTCTTTGCAGGAGTTGATAAGCACCTTATCGAAAAGATTCTCAATCCGTCATATCTCGATGGAGAGGCCGGTGTATTTCGAAACCTCCACAATATCCTCACCAGCTCTGGATCTCCAGCCGTTGCCTGGGTTGGAGAGGCCGGGGGGGCGTATAATAGCGGCCATAACTTGGTCACTAACGCATTCGTATTTAGTTTCTGGTAAGTCGGGTAGATTTTGTACGATTTTTTCACCTTCGCGTTTTGAAATGTGCTTATAATCTGTTCGGATATTCGGCCAGGTATTTGGACCAGCTTGGCATGTCTTCGACTTTTGATACAAAAAGTTACTGCAGGCAGAGTTTGATTGGTGGGAACTATGGTTTACTCGACACTAACACCTTTGTCCCCAATCCCGACTACTACAGGTATCCGATGTTTCTATCAAAGACATCTTGAATTCGATTTCAAACCTCTTCGCCAACCAAATTTGAATTGAAACATCCTCGGACTATGAACGCTTAACGTAGGAACGTCTGAGGAAAAGCTCGACCTAACAATAATTACTAGTTTGCCATACCTCAAGAACATAATAATATCCAAAATAAAGTCTCTTTATCTTGCCAACTGATACCTTTTTTCCATTTCTCGATCTTGCAGTGCACTTCTTTGGCATCGACTTATGGGAAGAAAGGTGTTGTTCACAAGCTTTAGCGGCACGAAGAACATACGAGCTTACGCCCATTGTGCCAAGCAATCTGTGCGTCGAACTAGAAACCATATCCTTCTTTTTTTCTTATTTTCTCATATTTTCTATCTAACTTTGATTACCTTTACTACTCCATGATTTCCAGGGAGTCACATTATTATTGCTCAACCTCGACAATAGCACTACAGTTGAGGTTGATCCTGCCTTTGATATTACGACTACGAGCCTGCATCAGAGCACGAAGATTGTGAAGCTTTCTCCTCGAATTTACAAAGAAAAAGTTAGAGAGGAATACCATCTTACACCCAAAGATGGGAACTTGCAAAGTCAGACAGTGTTGCTGAATGGAAACATTTTAGGAGTGAGTTCCAGCGGAGAAATACCAACACTCAAGCCTAAATATGTGAATGGATCAGAACCCATTACTGTCTCCCCTTTTTCTATTGTCTTCACTTATCTTCCAGATTTACTTCTTCCTGCTTGCACATAAATAGATTTATGGGACACAGTTTAGTTCTGTAGCATGTTTTTCTCAAATAAGAGCAATAATTAAAAATATTTTTACAATCCAATTAGTTTCTGTAAAGTCTCTATTCTTTTTTCCTGTGTTTTATTTTCTCTCTGGCAAGATTTTTGCATGGAATATCAAAGTTTTTAGTATTCCGTTAAGGACCTAAGTACTCAGAACGTGGAAAACATTATTTTCATCGGGTCTAGTTATTTATTTTTATTTCATATTTCCTAGTTATTTACTTAATTGTTATTTTAATTAAATTAGAAGGTCAGTTTGATTTTTTTATATTCAATTAAGTCAAAGAAGTCTATTTAAAGGTCATTAACCCTAAGTAATGCAGATCAGTAAAAATTAATCATTTCTTTTTTTTAGTTAATTTTTTCTCTTTCCATCTCTATCAATTGCTTTCCCAATAAAAAGAAAATAAGTAAATAAGTAATTATTCGTTCTAAGAATAAATTCTCTGACGAGGATCCTAACATATATAGACTAAATTGTAAGTACTGGAGCTTAAGTCAAATCTAGACGATATACTTGAGATAGCTACCATGAGAGTCTCGCCCCACATGCGTTACTTTCTCCGATCTAGCTTAAACTAAATTTGACAGTCCAGATCAGGACCATGGGTTTCCTTCCATGTTGGTCTGGTTCTCTTTTTGGAAAATTTGATAAGTTGGATTCTATTAGAGGGTCTCTATGACACCAAATTGAACTCGAAAATCTTTAATGAGAAAGTTAATTCGACTTCCCATATAACATTGCAAGAGCATGGATTAGCCTAGGAAGTCATTGACTCGAAAGAGTTAATTTCATATTATCTGTACTCATTAGACTCCTTTCTAAGGACGTCTAAGGGACTCTATTTATTGGCTGGCTCTTGCCACCATTTAATTCAACAACACATTCTCAAACAAAAGAACCAAAATCGGGAAGATGAAATAGATCAATCAAAACTTCATTTGATCTTTTGAGATTCAGTATACCTGTGTGGCTTCCATCTCGTTTCCAATGACCACTCTTTATCTAGTCCCCTTATTCTCCTTGAGGTTGTTTCAACTTGAATCATAGTTATTTTTCTTGAAAATGATGTCTTTATGGCACATTGTGTATGGTTTCAAAGACTGAGTCAACAGTTCTGTTTTACTCCATCAGTGCATTTGAACTAGCTTACAGCATAGAGGAAGCCTGAGAACAGGACAGAGATAGCCAATTAAAATCCTAGGAAAGAGGATGGATCAAAATTTAGCTACTGCACCAAAACTAGGCGCAAAAGAGCATGTTTTATGTTCCTAACTTCCAACGGATGAATCAATGAGCATATCTCAATATATCCTGAAGCATATTTATACTTTTATAGTTCCTTTTCATAGCCTGCATTTTCTATCGATCCATGCATTGTCCTCCTAAAAAAGAGCTAGTAAATCTAATCAATAAAAAGACGTGGATTGTGATGATGCAAAGTAACCGTACATTTCTGGTTTTAAAGGGAGGAAATTTCTACTTGAATCTGACCATCTCCTACAGAAAGGCTCTATCATTTGAATATCGTGTTGAAATACAATAAACCTTTTTTATGAAATTGCAGTAAAAAATCATCCTAAGATTTAACATCATATGCAAGAAGAAGCTCTGACATACAGCTTATGGCTTAGGGATTACAAAATCAGATAATAAAATAATCCAAAATTCATTACAACTAACCAATAAAATGAAGTATGTCAATTGTTGTTGGCATTATGATTTTCAGAAATTGCTACAAGTGCCACAGTATTCTGATCGAAATTTTGTGGAGCAGGCTTTCCATGTAAACCTTGAAAGTTCTCCATGTCCTCAAATAGCTGCTTCCGAAGAACACCATGCAATCGACTGAAGAGCTGCTTCTTTAATGATTCAAAACCAATGTCCAGTCTCTCCAGTTGCTCCATTGCATTTACATTGTACATGAACAAGCCATAATAAAGATCAAAGCTGTCTCCAGCAGTATTACCCACCAAATTCAATAAAGTTTCATATCCTTTAGTGTTAACAGGCGTTGACTCCAGTCCCAATTTCTCTAGAACCCTCCCCATTGTATGTGTAATGAACTGGGATCCAGCTGCATGCCAATCATGTTCAGCACATGACATTTCCACCATTTGACACCCTTCCTGAGCAAAAATATTAAGAAATCTATCACACCGTGATATTCTTGATTGCTCACTTCCTATTCTGACCCGATCATAAACAAATGGAAGACCTTGCCATCCATTTTTACCGCTTTCTGGTCCAAACATAGGATGTGTACATAGAACATCAAAATCCTGAGGCAAATTTTGAAGAAACAAGTTTCTAGGGAATTCTTTCACAGAGAGAACATCAACAAACAAAGTATTTCTCCGCAGTCTTTGAAGTGGCAATGACTTCAGAACTTGCTCTGTTGAAAGAATAGAAGAGCAGAGAAGAATTACTTCTGGATGTTCTTCACAAAGATCGTTTGCATCAGAGAAGAAACGGATGCCCATTTCTTGAGCCATCTTGGAATAGTTCGAACGAGAATACGCAAGAACAGTGTGACCCTGTCGCACCATAGTTTTGGCTAGAAACTGTCCAAAGTTACCAAATCCAACAATTCCAATCTTCAACTTGGAGTTGTCAACAAGGCTGTCAAAGATCTGTTGTTTGTAGAAGTATTGTTGAAGAGATTCCTGAAATCTGAAAATATTTTCAGTGAAATGAGATCTATGAGTTTTGTAGGATAACTTGCTCAGCCTGATTTTGTATTTCCAGCTTGTGATGGTAGATTGTTTTTTACAGTGGAGAATTACAACAGAACTATGCAACAGGGTTACAATATAAAAAAGGATCAACATTTGGACAAACCATTTTAAAACGTCACATTTTACCCTCTAATAATGGTGTTACCAAATTATAAGGGAAAGAAAAACCTATATATTTGGATTTCTAAGAGCCAAATGAGGACATGATTCTTTTTCAGCATGGTCAGAGTATGTTCTTTATGATCAGAAGTCTCATATTACTACCCGTTAATGCACATAAACAAATTCATTGAGCACCCAGAACAATCACTTACAAAGTGCTCAAATTACATGGTTTCACTTTTTGCCTCATCCTAAAGCCCATATAAATTATTCCTATGTCTTATTCTCAAACACGTCCTATGGTTTTCAGTTTCAAGAAAAAATATTTGCAGATTTGTTAAGAACGCATAACTGAAGTGATTCATAATTCTTAAGAACAAAAGTCTCTCAAACAACCTATACCTGCTCCATAAAGAACTTCCATTCTATATTAAAAAACATTTGATATTATTTGAATAAAATTGTAATTAACAGTTTCAAATTCCACCTCTCCGCTTCTAAAGTGGTGGTTAATGCCAACGAAGCCCCAACTTGATAATGTCTCTGCACAGTGTGAATTTCAGGGACATTCCGAAGCTGCCCTCCCGATTCAAACAATTGCTTCCTAACAACATCATGCAGTCTCCCAAAGAGTTGTTTCTTGAGTGACTCAAAAGCCAAGTCCAGCCTTTCCAACATTTCTAATGCATTTTTATTATACATAAACAATCCATAATACAAATCAAAACTATCTCCAGCAGTGTTCTCCACCAAATCCAACAAAGTTTCATACCCTTTCGTGTTAATTGGTGTAGACTCAAGCATTAACTTCTCCAATACCCTCCCAACTGTATGCGTAATAAACTGAGAACCAGCGGCATATCTATCATGCTCAGCACAACTCATTTCAACTATTCTACACCCCTCCTTCTTAAAAATGTTAAGAAACTTCTCACAGCGGGAAGCTCTATATTCGTCAGCCCCAATTCGAACTTTGTCATAAACGAAACAAAGACCATCCCACCCACGTTTACCACTCTCGGGTCCAAACATAGGATGCGAGCAAAGAATGTCAAAATCACCCGGCAAAGTCTCTAGCATCAAATTCTTAGGAAACTCTTTCACCGAAAGTAAATCCACAAATAAAGTATTCCTCTTCAATCTCTGAAGAGGCAGAGATTTTAGAACCTTCTCAGTAGAAATTATTGAGGTACAAATCATAATAACCTCCGGATGTTCTTCCGCGAGATCATCCGAGTCCGGAAAAAACACTACACCGAGTTCGCGTGCAACATCAGAGTAATCAGATCGAGAATGTGCTAGAACCGTATGTCCTTGACGAACCAATTTTTTAGCGAGGAACTGACCGAAATTACCGAAGCCGACAATAGCAATCTTAAGCTTCTGCGAGTTCTGAAAATCAGCCGCCATCTTCGACTCATAATCATAAAGCTGAGCCGCGTCTAGGGCTCGGATTCTGAACTGAGCCCGCCGGGGAATAGAAACAGAAGCGAGATGAAGAGGGAAGCGAGAGAGTCTCCCACAGCGACAAGGAAGAGAAGGTTTATACGGCGAGAGAGAATGTAAAGAGGAGAGACCCAACATTGCCGCAAAGAGCCTCTGCACCTCCGATTCGCAAAGCGGCGGCAGAAGAAGAAAAACGAAGAACACGAAACAGCTGGCAGCCTGACACAGACTTAATAATTACTAAATTATAATTTATTTAATAGATTTATAAGTACATTCTTTTCCACTTAATTTATTTCACATAGGTTTTGAAAGCAAATTTTTCTTTTTTAATTTGCACAAATTTAATAATTTTATTAAATTATAAATTAAGTTAAAATTCAATTTAAGCTTGAGTTTGAGATAAATAATCTGATTCAAGCTTAAGTTATAAAAAAAAAACTAATTTTTGACTTCTCAGACATTCAATACGAATCCACTCATTCTTCTTCTAACAATCACTACATCTGTATCAGACGGTCACTGTGTCCGATACAGACACAATGATCCCCCGAATCGTTTTTTGAAATTTTCATTTTTAATTAACTTGGCAAACAAATATTATCAGAATAACTTGGAATTTTTTTCACACATTTACAACAATAAAAAAGACTAATCTATAAATATTTTAATTTTTTTGACATTTTTAAAATTTACTATAATTTTTGAAATATATAAAATAAATAAATTTAATTAAAATTATATACGTCAATAAAAATTCTTAAAACTTTTATCACATATTTAAAGTACTATAAGACAATACTCCACAAAGTTCGTGAATTTTCAACCATTGTACAATTTATTATGATTTTTATAATACATAAACAAACAAATTTAATTAAAATTATGCACGTCAATAAAAATTCTTGAAACTCAATTTAAAAATTCATAAAAAATTTTGAATTATTGTCTTACAATGCGTTAAATGAGTGACAAAAGTTTCAAAAAAGTTTATTGCCATAAATAATTTTAACCAAATTTATTTATTTTATATATTTCGAAAATTATAGTAAATCATACAAATGTCAAAAAATTTAAAAGTTTTTAGACTATTTTTTATTATTATTATAAATGTGTGGTAAAAATTTAAAGTCATTCTGATAAGATTTGCTTAGCCAAATGAATTAAAAATAAAAATTTCAAAAAATAATTTGGGAGATTAGTGCATCTGTATCGGACGTCCGAATCGAGCTATTTATCCAAAACTCGAGCCTAAATTGAATTTTAACCTTTATACATTTATAATTAGTTCCCATTATAAACTTTTTATAATTTTATTCTATGTCTATAATTCATATTGTTATTAATTTCCAAGGTTGATTTCTAAATGATTGTCACGCGATTTTCATTATTTAAAATAGTTTATTATTATAATAACTATTTACATTTTTTCTCAATTATTAAAATTTTATATATTTGAAATTAATCGTTGGTAGCACTTGAAATTATAAAGAAATTGTAATTAAATTAAAAAAATACAATTAGATGAGAAATATTAAATATTTTCTATATTTAGAGCCACTTCTTTTATTTAAAGTTTATTGCTCCACATGGTATGTCTTCTTCTTTAAATGATTCATGACTGAAACGACGGATTATAAATGGATAAATTATTTAATTTATTACGTAATTTCAATTATATTAATAATATTTCCCATTATATGAAAACGACATTTATGGTTATTTATGTATAATAATTATATCAAGCAATAACTCTCATTGGTTTAGTGGCTCCCAAAAAAGAAAATATAGAAAAGCTAAAGGGTATGATAGCAAAAACAATTAAAAGAAAACGTTCAGACCAGGAAGATTCGAATCTATGGCGGAGAACATTCCGAACGCATTACGTATATTTCAATTCGACGGCTATAAATCTTGTCACCTCCGCAAATTTCAGAGCACAATTCGAGGAAACCATTTCACCAACTGCACCACATTTCTGCTAAATTAACGCAAATCGAAGGATTAATTGTTATTCTCTTCAACAGCCTCTCGTCCATTGGTTTGTTGCCTTTCGTCGTCGTCGTCGTCTTCCTCTCTCTCTTTCTCTCTCTCTCCCCTTGCCGGGGATTCTACTTCCCGGTCTCGGGAAGAGGGGATTGATTTCGAGAAAAAGCCGCCGATAATGATGTCGGTGGTGGTTCCTAAGAAGATCACGGAGTCAGTGTTTCAGAGGGTTGGAGGGTATGGCCATCGAAGTAGTAGTCACAAGAGGTTTAGCGAGATTGAGGATTGTGAGGACGAAAATGGGACAATGGAACTCGAGCAAATCGGAGCTGAAAGGACCAAAAACGTGCTGATTTTGATGAGTGATACTGGAGGTGGACATAGAGCCTCCGCCGAAGCAATTCGAGACGCATTTCAGATAGAATTTGGAGACGAGTATAGGGTAATAATCAGATATGGAATCAACCTTTTGCTTTTCTTGATTGTTATTTGTTATTCTTCTGCTTAGCCTTTCCAAATTTGTTCGAGATATGAATTTGATCTTGAGAAATGTTGTTGAAACGACATTCTGGGAAAATATTTCCGCTAGTTGCCAAAACAAGAAAACTGAAACAGCTGTCTTCAGAGCTTTTAATGGCGTATGTAAGATAGGTAACGTCTCACTCTGTTGATGTTTCAGATATTTGTTAAGGATGTCTGGAAAGAATACACAGGCTGGCCTTTGAATGACATGGAAAGATCCTACAAATTCATGGTGAAACATGTTCAGCTATGGAAGGTCGCATTTCACAGTACTTCTCCAAGATGGATACACAGCGTCTATCTTGCTGCCATTGCTGCCTACTATGCAAAGTAATGACTCATAATCCTTCTTCTTTTTGTTCATTCTCGCTTACATTCTATTTTACGATCCCTTTTATTGAATTAGAGTGGTCGGTGTATTTATAAGAGAAGTTCGTCAACATTACATCGATGGACTTTCTTTTTCAAGAGTAACTTCAATTCGATACACAACCACTGTTGGATTATAATGATAACACCATCAATGAATATGCATGGAAGCAAGGGTCAAATTCGCCAAATGAGAGAAATTACTAGCAATCCTAAAAGTTTGAGGAGGTTGTTAATGATGAATAAATTAATCATTTTGAACACTTGGTTCCTTGTAAAGTTCAATTTCTTTTTAGTTGATTTTGCATGTAGATTTTTTTAACTATGTCGAACTTTGGATTTCTAACTCTGGTGTCATAATAGGTACTCAACAAACTGAAAAGTTGAAATTTGTAGGTTGAGAACAATTTATTGTGTTCTGGCCCATAAAATGCATACGAGTGATCTTGTACTATTTACCATTTTTCGTATCACTTTCTTTCGTTAGACGGGCATGTATGCGAGTATAAAATTTGTCTGTATGTTTTGGTTGTGAGATCAAGATTGCAATTTTTTGTTTCATGATCTTTTTATTAGCCTTTTTCTAATTCAGTTTCATTTTCTATATTCTAATTCAGTTTGATTATATGGTCGTCTTGTTTTTCTCCATCATGTATTACACAGTCCAATTCTTTTGTAAATAGATGATATAATTTGCTATAAACTTTGTGGATGCAGAGAGGTAGAGGCAGGTTTAATGGAGTACAAACCAGACATTATCATCAGTGTTCATCCATTAATGCAGCATATTCCTCTATGGGTTCTCAAATGGCAGGGCCTTCAAAAGAAAGTGATCTTTGTCACCATTATCACAGACCTTAATACTTGCCACCCGACATGGTTAGCAAATTCTAAGCATAATTGGTCTCAATCTTCATCTGGAGTCTGCTAATTAAGTTTCTTCAAATTCTAATGTTTCATTCGGAATCAAGGTTTCATCCTGGGGTTAATCGGTGCTACTGTCCTTCAGAAGAAGTCGCCAAGCGGGCTATTGTCGATGGTCTTGTTGATTCACAAGTTCGCATTTATGGCTTACCTATCCGACCTTCTTTTGCACGTGCCATTCTTTCCAAGGTAAAATTTATGGGTATATTTATGTTGAACTTGATGTTTTCCACAGTTTAAAACATTTTTTGGGCACAAATGAAAATAATGCTTTACATAATTCTTTATTTTTTACAAATAATACCTCCAAGTTTTGGTTGTTGGCAATCAGACAATTATGTTACTTTATCGTGTGAATAAAACATGTGTAGCTTATACCATGTTTTTCTCTGTGTTTTAACTTGATTCCCCTTCTGATATTTGTAACCTGATTCGAACTCCAAAAACGCATTGACAAATCGGGTTAAGAAATGCGAGGTTGGAAATTAGGTTAAAACATCTAATTAAATGAAAAACATTATATACATGTAGCTTATCTAACAAATAAGGCAATTCCAAAACAGCTAACAAATGAATAGTTTAAGTTGTGATTTGTAGATAATCTTCAACATTAAACTTAGATGCTCTTTGCCCAAATTACAATTATCAATGATCATTAATTAACCATATTTTAAGATCAGATACTTTGTTTTCAAAAGAGAAAATAATATGTTATCATATATTATTTGATGTTTCTACTTTGAAATGAGATAAAATGGTATTGCAGGATGAACTAAGGGAAGAACTTAAGATGGATCCTGACTTGCCTGCAGTGTTGCTCATGGGAGGGGGAGAAGGAATGGGGCCCGTTAAGAAAACTGCAAAGGCACTTGGAGACGCGCTGTTCGATAAAGAAAATGACAAGCCGATCGGACAACTTATTATTATATGTGGCCGAAATCTAACCCTCGCATCGACTCTCGAATCCGAGCAGTGGAAAATTCCAGTCAAGGTAAAAATCTTTACTTATATTTAAAAAATTGAAAGATTCAATCCCTTTAAAAAGGTTGTATTGTTAAGAGAAGTCCATTTTTATTTTTACAGGTAAGAGGGTTTGAAAAACAGATGGAGAAATGGATGGGAGCTTGCGACTGCATTATAACCAAAGTATGTTAAACACTTTCTTTTCTTCATTTTATTTGACCAATTTGTGACAAATTATCAATTATTCTAAAAATTTGAATTTATAAGTAAAAGATAATTTAATCATTTATATCATCATCTTAACATTATAGATTGATTGATGTAAGTTTGTAATGATTGTTCTTAGGCCGGACCCGGCACGATCGCAGAGGCGTTGATTCGAGGCCTTCCTATTATTCTCAACGACTACATACCCGGACAAGTAAGAGCCTATCTATTCGATCAACATTCCACGTTCGAAACTATCGAAAAGAAAGATCTAACCTACTTTTGTTCCATTTTGAAACGACTAGGAAAAGGGTAATGTACCATACGTGGTCGATAATGGAGCGGGGGTTTTCACTCGGAGCTCGAAAGAGACGGCGAGAATCGTGGCAGAATGGTTCAGTACGAAAACCGATGAACGAAAGAAGATGTCAGAAAATGCACTGAAACTAGCACAACCGGAGGCAGTCTTCGACATCGTCAAGGACATTCACCAGCTCACGTGCCAGCGAGGCCCCATGGCCAACATACCTTATATGTTGACTTCTTCCTTCACTGCACTCATTTGACTATTTCCTTGTACAGCTCCATATTTGTTTGTGTAATTTAATTGTGGTAAAGCTAGCCGAACTCTAATTGATCGAGTCTTATGAAAATGGAAAATGGTTCGGTGATATGAAGCTCGATTAGGTTTTGGTCTAGTTTTGCTCCATATTTTGATTTTTTTAAGGTATTCTTTGGGGGTGATGGTTGGATTGTTTGTTCATTCTTGTCCCTTGACCGGATTGGAGAAATTAATATTTGTTAAGCATGCCTTATAAATTTGATCCATTTTAGTGTTGGGGATTATTTCTCATTTATATAATTGATATTTCATTTTCCATTTATTTCTTTGATTAAGTTTAGAAAATAAAATAATTATTATTTAGAACGGCAGGAATCCTTTCATCCCATGCCTCTAGCATGACCTTCTTTGGATACTGAAAAACTTATGATTGAGTAATTCTTATTTATTTTATAAAAATATACATTAACACGTTGAAATAATTATTCGTTCAATAAGCATAATAAATAATATTCATAATTGAGTCTTTTAAGCATTTGAGACTTGTACTTTAGCTTTAAGCATTGACTATTTCTATCTCTTTTACCCAAAAAATAAAATCTTTCGTCCTAAGGGTCCCTACACACCGGCCCGACAGTTTGTGAGAGAATTAAATCACAGTGACTCAGCGGCCTAGAAATAGGAGACATTTACCTGATATCCCAATGAACTATCACAACATTGGGGGTAACAACTATCACACTATGACACTGCATGCGTCGAATCTAGGCTCCTGTACCCAATCTACCATCTCTGAGCCAACTGAGCTATGCCCGTGCGGGCATTGACTATTTCTATTTCTTATTCAAAGCGAAGAGTCTTACTGTGCATTTTCGTGTGAGTTACGACGATCTCATTGTGAAAAAATCAAGGATTGTTATGCTTAACACTAAATTGATAGTTATGATTCTACAAGATGATTAGAGTTTACTGCCAACAAAGGAAGAATCAAACAATGATAGAGACAGCTTGGAACAATTTTTTGTAAAACATGAACAGTATTTTATCGATAATTCTTAAATTTAGAATAAAAAATCAATTAAAAATAGAATAATAAGAATAAAGAATGATTTATCTTCTGAACTTTAAAAATCGTTAGTAAATATTTATAATACTTCATTCTCTTCGGCTCCTGGTAATTTCTCTGCATTTTCCATTTCAACATCTCTCTCTCTCACTGTCAAATTGAGCTTAAACTAATGTCCGCGGGTTATTGATTTCCTCGAATAAGCTCAATTTCGTGAGGTAGTTTGTTCAATTGTTTCATTTCCTTTCTAATTTATTTGACTTGGGGAAATTATGCGAAAAAATTGTATATTACTGGCTTTACATGCCTTTTAGTGGGATGGATGGTGTGCTTTATGGATGCACATATTTTTTAGTATTTTTAATTTTGTTTAAAAAGGGGAAAATGGAGGATTTGTCTCTTACAAGTAAGAATCTGATGCTGGGAAAGGTTTCTCGGACGTCCTGTTTCTGAGTTTTTATTCAATAAGATGACGAATAGCCATTTCTGATGTAGCTTTAAGTGAACATTATGGATATACTTTTAATTCCCGAGTTTAATAATAGTGATGCAAGAAGGGAATTTAATGCTGAAGTTTGACATTGAAAAACTCGAGCAAGTTACGTGTCAAGATCACATGTTATTCTATTTACGGAGAATTTTTGTCATATATGAGCCAATCAAGTTATCCTTATTGGAATGAATCTTCTAAGTTTTGATGTATGAATTTCTTGTTGATTATTTTTTCTTTTGTTTATGTTTTGTAGGAACTATGAAGAGCATAAGAGATTGGATTTTTTCCCAGTTGGTATCTAAGTCAGTGGTGTCAACTAGAGCACTGTCAGGAAGTGACAGATATATGTATGATGAAAATGAGGCTTTGTCTGACACAAATTTGGAGGACCTAGGTATTCGATCACTTCTAAGAATTAATTTCTGCTTCGACTTTCTTGTCATTTGTGCCTGCATATACGTATTCAGTGCTTGTACTGATTGCTTTATTCTTGTTAGGTTGGTGAGCACTTGTAATATTTCATGGAATATTTTGTTAAATCAGTTTGTTTTTTTATTTCTGAAAAGACTTAAACTTTATTTTAAAATCACGTTTCTCTTTATATCTACTGCTCAGGCCTTAAAACACTATTTATACTATATTTTCAATGACATTTGAGATCTTAACTTGTTTTTTTTTTTGCATTAATTTTATTTCAATACGTAATTTTGAAGGAAGTCTCTGCTTCTTTGGTGCTGACATGAAAGTTTCCTTGCAGCCCCTTCGCAGCAGCCAATTCTCTCAAATGAAAATCAGGAAAACCTACCCAGCACGTCCTTGCAATTGACGTCGGGAGAAGATTCATCCCAATCTCATCGTCATTTCAACAGAAAAAGAATGGATTCAGTGGAAAAAGTTAAGGATCTCCGAATGAAGTTTTTGCGACTTCTCAAGCAGCTTGGGCATTCACAGGATAATCTTTTGGTATCAAAGGTTTTATATCGAATTCACCTGGCAACTTTGATTAAAACAGGGGATTCAGACCTCCAGAGACTAAATCACTCAAGTGACAAAGCCAGTACTATAATGTCGGATGAAGCGGAACATGGCCAGCCGGATTCATCTTTCTCATTTTGGATACTTGTCTTGGGAAAAACAGGGGTTGGGAAGAGTGCCACAATAAATTCATTATTTAACCAAACAAGAACTGTTACTGACCCATTTCAATCAGCTACAAAGTGCATTAAGGAAGTCGCAGAAACAGTTAATGGTATTAAAATTTCAATTATTGATACCCCTGGTTTTTTACCATCTACGCTGGTCAATCTGAGGAGAAATAAGAAGATTATGGTCTCTGTGAAGCGTTACATCAGAAAATATCCACCAGATATTGTTTTGTATTTTGATCGCCTTGACCTGGTAAGTACATACGATAGTGAATTTGACCTTCTTAAGCTGATAACTGAAGTTTTTGGTCCTACCCTATGGTTTAGTACCATACTTGATGACCCATTCTTCCTCAGCTCTTCCAGAAGGACCTGGTGGATATCCAATCTCTTATGACTCATTTGCTGCTCAGCGAACTGATTTTATCCAACAGCACATACATCAGGCAGTGTCTGACTCAAGGCTTGAAAATCCTATACTTTTGGTTGAGAATCACTCTCAGTGTAAGGAAAATGTGTTCGGGGAGAAAGTTCTTCCTAATGGACAGGTTTGGAAATCACAATTTTTATTATTGTGCATTTGTACTAAAGTTTTATCAGATGTCAACGCCTTGTTAAGATTTCAGAACAGTTTTGAGCTGGGGCCATTGACTGCTAATAGGCTGCCATCACTGCCCCACTTACTCTCGTCTCTTCTGCGGCATCGTACTGCACCAAATCCAAATGGAGTTGACTATGGCCTGGAAGAAATACTTTCTGACATGAACGAAGCAGAGTACGATGAATTGCCGTCAATCCGTATTCTAACAAAATCTCAGTTTAAAAAGCTGACAAGTTCACAGAAGAAAGAATACCTGGATGAACTGGATTATCGGGAAACCCTTTTCTTAAAGAAACAATTGAAAGAACAGTACAAGGGACGGAAAAACAAGCTTTCAAAAGATGGAAATTTAGAAGGAGAAAACATAGACAGTGATCAACATGCATCACCAGAGGCTGTTTTGTTACCAGATATGGCGATTCCGCCCAGTTTTGACTCTGACTGTTTGGTTCATAGATACCGATGCCTTTCATCAGGTGAGCAGTGGCTTGTAAGACCTGTACTGGATCCACAAGGTTGGGATCATGATGTGAGCTTTGATGGAATAAGCCTAGAAACACAGACAGGATTGAGTAGGAATGCTTACGCCTCTCTCTCAGGACAGGCCAGCAAAGACAAGCAAAGCTGTAGCTTCCAATCTGAGTGTGTAGCATCCTACTTGGACTCTCGGGGGACCGATCATAGTATGGCTCTAGATGTACAATTGTCTGGTAAAGATCTTATCTATTCCCTTAATGGCCACTCGGTGCTGAGGATCCTTAGACACAATGTCACTGATTGTGGAGTTTCTTTGACATCTTTTGGAAACAAGTATTTTGTCGGTGCAAAGCTTGAAGACACCATTTTAATAGGAAAGAGACTGAAATTAATAGTTAATGCTGGCCGTTTGGGAGGCCAAGAACAGGTGGCATATGGCGGAAGCATCGAAGCAAATTTGACAGGCGGAGATTACCCTGTGAGAAATGATCACATCAATTTGACAATGACAATCCTTTCTTTTGAGAAAGACATGGTTTTGAGTGGAAATCTACAATCAGAGTTTCGACTCAGTCGAACAGCTAGAATGTCTGTGACTGCCAATTTAAATAGCCGAAAGATGGGGAAAGTTAGTATAAGAGTAGTAAGCTCAGAACATTTGCAAGTTGCGCTGGTTGCTGCTTTTACGATGTTTGAAGCACTCCTACATGGTAGAGAGAAGACTCGGAATAATGCTCATGATTAGTTGAGCCCTATTTTATTTTTGTGGGGAAATGCATGATGAAGAACGATCCTCAGTTCTGATTTTGTTCTATAGCAAAATAAAAGAAGTCCAGAATTTCATGGAGGCAAAAAATTACAGGTCCTTTCGCTTTACTCTCACTCTGAAGATATGCGATTTTACGGACGGAATTGGCAACTAAATACGAAAGCAATGAGCGTCGGGTGGGTCAACATAGAAGAATGTAGTTTAAAGGTTAGTGATCTCATGACAAACCTTTCGGGTCTAATAGAATTGTAGACAAAGAATCATAGATTTTTGCCCATAAATGTGACTCATGATGTTGCTGCAAGTGTCAGCAGGGGTGGGCGCGGGTCGGGTTGGGTCGGGTTTGAGAAAAATCTGACCCGACCCAAACCCGATAAAAATTTAATATTTGACCCGATAAGATCAAGATCGACCCGATTATCAAACTCAACCCGACCCGATTATTGTCGGATCTTATCGGGTCAGTTATCGGGTCAATAACAAAAACATACTAAAAAAGACCTATTAAACTAAGTAAATCTATCAAAGTAGATTCAAAAGTAGCTTCCCAGAAACATATTGGAAATTAGAATCATGGAGGTTAGTCCCGAGCCTGGAAAATTATTTATTCTGAAATCTCGTCGTGTAGATTCAAAACTCTAAAGATCCTGAAACTAAATGATAACAGCTCTTTGAGGCCAAATAACGCTAAGCCAAAAAACCATAAATTGAAAAAAATAAATAAAGTGTCCACGAGATAGGAAAAATGATTCAAAGCACGATCAATGACCTTCATTCTGATGGATTAAATATCAAAATCCAGATTATCTAGCACAGAAAGAAAATCAAAAAACGAAAGCGGAAGTAGAAAAGAACTTGGTCCAAATCAAATAATAGGAGACAGGAGTATCAAAGTAAAGAAAAGAAAATCAAACAGTCAATAGAGATTAGAGAAGCAGTGAGACAGGAAAGAAGGGAAACAAGAGCAGTAGAGAATAAGTAGGTTGAAAGAGTTGAGACGTACCAAACAGTGACCAACAGAGAAGAAGGTGGAGGAAGAAGAACCCTAGAAGCAGCGGAGAATCAAGCAGTCGGCCAGCCCAATCTCCCTAGAATCAAATCGGCGGTCGTCTCGTGATTTCACTCCCAATCTCTCAGTCGGCCAGCCCTAGCAAGCAGTATTGCAGAAATTAAAAAAGCAGGAGAAGCGGGTCAAGCGGGTCACCCGCGGGTCAGTCAAAACAGACCCGCTAACCTGTATTTTCCTTTGAAACTTAACCCGTTACCCGACCCGTTATGGCCCGCCAACTTGCGGGTCGGGTTTGACCCGCGGGTCGGGGCGGGTTTGCCCACCCCTAAGTGTCAGGCTCTGAGAAATGGCATACTTATAGTAAATTGAGGCGCATAATTAATCAAAACTTTTAAATTTGCTTTACCATCTTCCTAAATTATGAAATGCTTGAAGGATTAGTCTAGGAGCCATCTTTTCTTCTTTATTACTGTGGATGAGACTGGTGGCTACATATGGAACTTCGTTTAGATGTGCTGCAATCTTCTTCAAATATGGTGAGCTTTTTTGCCTTTGCCATTTTGATTCATGGATCTACCCTTTTAATTCAGACTTCTGGTTCATAGAAAAGGGCTTTGTTCGGTCCCTACAAGCCTCGGGAGACCACGGCTTGGGATCGGCTAGGCCCACCCAAAAACTAAGTGGTCCGAGGTTGCCGGCCTTGGACTTTGGTCGGCCTATTTGCCTCAGAATTAGGGTGTCAGGGAGTACCAGGTTTTAATGAAAAAATAAACTCCAGCCTGACTATGTTTAGTTTGGAAAATAGCATCATAATCTAGACAGAGAAAGAGAAAGCTGTGGAGAGAGAAAGTGATTGCTTGATTCTTAGAGTGTTTCATTTGTTGCTCAGTTAGACGAAGGCATCTCAACCAGTCTCCTTGACTTCAATATAACATTTGGTTTCAACTTTCATCGCTAACCGTTAATTTTATTATACCTTTTTTTAAATTACAATTAATATAGTAGATTAGTCTAATTCCAGATTAATCAAATTTCTACTTATAACACAAATACAACGTTAATTTTAAGTTTACCATCTGAAATTCACTCTAATTTTCACCACCTCTAAGGAGATCACCGATTACCACAACAGATAAAATAATTCATAAACAGTTAAAATCAAAGAATTAACCCATCACTACCCGATAATCAATCTTGATAAGTTGGGAAGTTTCATCGAATATTGCTTATATATACGAGCATACAGGCGTGTTTAACTAAGTGAGATTCAAGAACAGCTGAAAATACAACATATTCATCTGCGTTTACTTCCTCAAGAAACAACATCAAGATCGACACTCTATGTGGGGCGATTATCTATAATACTCTTCTACCTTATTTCAAATTTAGATGAAAAATCAAGTTTTCTTCAGAGTCCCAGCAACATGAAATGGAAAAAGAAAAAAGAAAAAACCGATTTATATGGACGGGTTCACCTGAGATTCTGAGAAAACGATCAAGAGTCGCGGAAGATTGGCTGTGGGATCCACTTCAAATCCAAGTTGATTTTTCCAGATTTAGCATCATCAAGCTGGAAAGAGTCTTTGTATTCGCCCTCTAGTATCACTCTTGTTAGAGTTATGATGCATCTCCCCATGTAGTCCTGCTGACTTTCATCAATCAATTACCGGCATCAAGGAGAAAGAAGGATGATTTTCTAGAGGTTTCTTACCTTTCCAAATGTGTCGTGGTCCCACACTTCGACCACGAGCATATCGTGCAATCCGTCCTCCACGACAAAATCAAAAGTTTGATTCCAAACTGGATTCAAGCTGTCATTCACCACCTGAAATTGGTGTCTAATGATTTACTTGGCAAACTACGGAATCAAATCAACGTGCCACAAGAATCAACGCCAATTGGAAACACATTCAAAGACACGATGCCGACAAGAATGGTAGATTTTTTGCAGTGGAACGGAAACATTATTGTAAGAATAATAAATTTTGCAGCAAACCCGAGAATTGTAAAAAGACTCGTATTTCTTTAACTATAATTTTGTTTTACTAGTCTTTTTTTTGCAATCAAGAATCTTACCCGAGTTTTATTTCTCGATTCCGATTTCTTCAAGGTGAGAGTGACATAAGGGTCGGCCTTACCCATCACGTCGGTTGCTGACAACTCTTCGGCCGATATGACAGTTATAGAAAGAACTCCCCGAATTATAACTTCCCTTCTCTTTTGAACAGCTGCTTTCTCTTTTTCAGATGCTTCAAACCCGTTGGCTCGATTTTTGAGAACATTTTCTAATGAAGTCATTGAAAAGCTGGGAGAAAAAGGATTGGTGAAGCCATTCTCCATTCCAAATGGGCAGTATAAAAGCTCCAAATGTACCTAAAACACAAACAAATAAGGAAATTCTATACAAGAACAAAAAGTTCAAGTCTAAGAAAGCATTTGATCTTCTTAGCTTTAAACTAATGAAAATTTCGTATGATTAGAATCTTAAAAAATAGTTTACGATCGAAAGTATAAAATACTCTAAACTTTAGGATCTAAGTTTCATTTTAAAATTTAAAAAAATATTTAAGTAAACCAAAATATTTGTCATATTTTATTCATTACTTATTCTGTTATTATGTACACACATCACCATTCTCCAGTATAATAAAGTTTTGTATATAAAAAAAGGGAAGTAACAGTCCATCAAGAATCAATGCAATATCATCAAATTTATATGATGGAAGGGAGTGTAATGTGTTTACCTTTCCCCTGTTTTTAGTATCTCTTTGAAGCTCCAAATCTTTGACCAAATTCAACCACACATCCTTCACTTTGCCAGGTTGAAGCTCACTTAACTGGACTTGAGCACAACCCAGAAGCTCAGACGCTTGAAGCCCCTCATCGTCGTAAATTTTTACAGTCAAGTGTTGAGTCGAGGAGTCTTCAACAACAAATTCAAAGTGCTCGTTCCAAATTGGATTCAAATCATTGTTCTAAATAAATAAAAAAATATTTAATTCGAGAAAGATGAGAAGAAAAAATGAAGTATTGATATTACATACAATCACTCTGCTGGTTTTTGTTCTGTCTCGTAAAGGCCGAATATATAATACTGCATAAGGATCTGATTTCCCTATTAGATCTTTATTTGTTAACTCCTTTGCTTGTACAAGCTTCACCTCTAACATTCCAACAGACTTCATTTCAAGGTCGCTGCATGGAAAAAATATGAAAATGAGCTCTAAGGACATCATCTCTCTCTCTCTCTCTATCCAAACCATATGTAAAAATGCCATATTATATGAAGGTTTTATATATATTAACTAGCAAGCTCATTTTCTAAGGAAGAAGATACCTATAGTCCCCTGGCAATATAGGAATAACTTTTCGCACGGGCCACGTAATAGAATCTTCGATAGCATCCCGAATTGCCCCCTGCATAAGACGAGCTAGCAGGCTAAGTGAAAGCTTAAACTATATACGTTTGTCAAAGATAAATCGTTAGTACTAATCTACAACATTATCGTACAAACATAATAATTATTTGTATTAGTGTATTGAACCTCAATTGCATCATAAATTCCAGGAATTGCTGATATGTCCCCACCAACTACTTTGAGAGTAAAATCCAATTTTTTCTGCATAGCAGGAAAAATATCAATCATGTTTTTGACAGTCGATGATTTCTAGGAAATCAAAATTATTGAAAATAAACTATATTTTCAGTTGACAAATCAAAATAGTGCACCTTTTGTCGTAGAGAATAGCAAACAGCTCCGAAACAAGGTAACTCTTCCACAAGAGGCTTAAACATCAACCTAAACACTCCTGTGAAACCAATATCTTTGACCTGGAATTTAACAGAAAAATGAACGGAAAGAAAAAGTGAAGTACAAGAATAAAAATTGAAATCGTCAACTAGGAGGCATCAGATTTAAAAATCGTTCTTCAGCATTTAAGATGAGAGTGAAAAGGCCGAACTTGTAAAGAAATGTATATATAAATTAAATGTTTTAAATTGTTGGTAATTTATCGTGGTATCAAGGTCGAAGTTCCAAGTTCAAATATCAGTAGAGTCAAAATTAACTCTATCGAAAGAAGCTAATGTAAGAACCAACCACAAAAAAATGGTAATCTATGCAGAGATATGTAGAAATGATTAAATTATTTTCAACTCATAAGTTTAATTTTTTGGACAATTAGTAATTTATCAAAATATGAGCAATATATTATTACCTGCACGGGGAGTGCGACACCAAGCCTAGTCTTAATATCAAGTATTATACTAGGATTCCCATCCCATTGCATTTCCAACTCCATAGTGATACCATCTCCACCATCTTCAACTATTGTAACTCCTAAAAAATTGATAGGATCTTGAGAACATCATATAATTAAGAAACTAAAATTTCAAGTATCACTAAAAAGCTGAAAACTAGTGACAAAAGCCATTGTTAATTTTAACAATAATAATGCAAATAGATAAAGTTTTTTAGTATCAATATGTAATTAAACTGAGCAATTACGATAATCTATTGGCTGCATAGAACAAACTGTTGTTTTTCAGTGAAAATTTTGTTCTATAAAACACAGCAATTGATCAGTCAAAGGACAGTAATTTCACAAAATGAACAAACCTGTGAATTGTGGAGCAATAGTGCCTAGTGTGAACCTTGAAAATTTCAGAGAAGCTAGTATAACAGGTCTATATTGCTCAAGAACAGGCTCCACTGAGGCCTTTATAAGCTCAGAAGCTGCCTTTGACCCAAAACCACAATCGAAAAAAGGATAGAGAACATCTCTCTTGTTATTTTTACCAAAACAGATAGAGCAACAAATTAAGCTGAAACTCAAAAAATATACCTCATTAACATAAGGCCAAATCTTAGTGAGATGATGATTCAGCCAAGTCAACTGAAAAAAATGAGAAAAAAATGTCAATCCCAATAGATTTTCCATACCGATAGAACAAAAAATAAGATTAAAACTCAACTTTTGGCGCTGAGAGAAGACGACCCACGAAGGATAATACTGAGCAGGCAAGATCTTTCTAGAATCTTCAACTTTCATTCTCGCAAAAGCAGCGATAGTCGTGGCAAGATCAGACCGGCGCTTCGACCGCGAATTTTCCGACCGAACACATCCCACTATAATAGCTAGTCCAAAAACAAGCCCGAGCACAAGACCCAGCAAAAACGCCATTTCAGCCCCAGTACTAGAGCTCAGAGCGCTCCACTCCCACTGTAAAATGGGTTCAGTCGCTTTCGGAGCTCAAAAAGCAATGCAAGAAAGAAAACAGAAATGGAGAAAGAAAAAGTGAGATTGTCGGAGATGGAGTGATCGTGTCAGGAATCGGGTCTTCGAAAAAATCATGGGAAAATTCAGAAATTGTTGGAGATCATGATCATGATCATGATCTTTATAGGCGAGAAGATCGCTGCCTTAAGACCCTGCTCATCCAATTGTCGGAACTTGCAAAGCCGACGACGAACGAAAGAGCGTGTTGCCGACATCGTGACCTTCTTCAATAATAAAGTAATTTTATTAATTTATTAAAATAAACTTATAAAAAATATGGAAAAATTATGCCATTGGATGCCGGATGGCACATTATTTTAGTCTTCTAAACTATAATTTTAAAATTATTTATTTTAAAATAAATAAATAAATAAATAACAATTTAAACTAAGAGGGAATAAATGACATAAATTAAATTAGTCTCTAATTATTCTTAAAAAGGATAAAAACACTTTCTTAACCTCAATTAAATTTCAAGCTGCACCAAAAAACGATAGCATAATTTTGATGGAGCAGGCACATTATCGAGGAAGAGACTATGAACAAATACACGAACCAAGATTCATTTTCTATAGATGAACGAGAGCGATGTACAAAAGTTTAGACGATCGATAAATATATTTACATTCCCAGGCTACCATTTTCAATCTCTTTTACTTTCAGCTCAAAGGCAACCGGATCATTGGAGAGGTTTACTGGATCAAACAAGGCTCCTCCCGGATAGTTTATATCGTCTGGTAAATAGATTCCCGACCGTTCCAATGCCTCAATGGCACGATATCGAGCCTATTCAGGTCCATAATCTCTTTCACTTTCAAAGAGTTAGCAAATGAACCTGCATGCTTGAAGTAGCTTTGAAAGGCTTCAGAATCCTAGCCCAATCCGTATAAACAAATCCATTATCTCATAAGGGATTGGACCAAGCCATCGAGGACGGTCCTCTCCATACCATAAGCTGCCAAATTGGTCGTGATTTTATGTATTAACAAATGGATAATAAAAAATGACGACAAGACTGAATGCATCGGCAATGTTTGCTCACACTTGCCTATTGATAATAACACTGCCACAAATCTTAAGAAATTACAAGCCACAGATAGGCATAATTAGGATAAATCTCACTTTGTTTAATATTTGTTAGTAAGTTGCCAGGTAGATTTATCGTATACACAGGAAGACCCAGCTAGAATATTTGTTTAGGAGAAAATCGAAGAAATAATGACGAAGAAGAGAGGAGTGGAGAAGCTTACTGCAATTAATTAGTATTGGTGACTCTAAACACTGCTCAAGCCAAGACTAAAAAATGACATCAAGAAGAACATAGTTTCAGAATCTAGTATCAAATCTTCTTTTATATTGGTAAATGGGTGACTATTTTAAGTATATTTACCACTAATAACAGCCTAATATAGCCATTCTCTAGCATGAACTTCGGCGGATTCAAACTCCTGATTTGAGTTCATACCTTCTACTTTCGTCTCCGAATTGCCTTTTTGTTCCTTCTGTTCGCAGGAGACGAAGAGCCGGGAAGAACTGGTAAAACGGTCCCCCCTTTGATGCCATCATCGAGGGTTTTTTGGGCTTCAATGTAAACTTTAAGATCTCTTATCTGCCATAATAATGAACAAAATAGTAGTAATTTTGATTAGTGGAATAATTATTTTTACAATAATAATAAGAATGCATTTGCGGTGAATGCAGAACCTGTTCTTTCAGATCAATTATCTGATCATCCCGTGTCTTGGATAGAGAAATTTCCCTGGCAATGACAGTAACTTAAGTATCGCTTGCTCCAGACATTGTTGCTTGAATCAGAAAAAGATAAGTAATGAAAATGGAAAGGCGAAAATGCAGCTAAAATCTCAAAACTATGCATCTTACTTACATTTCAATTCGATATGACTAGTTACATGAACAAATAATATCGGAGAAGCCATTTTCGTACTCAAATAAAGGGAAATCCGACGCACCTTTCTTCAATTTCCTTGACCATTTTCCGCCAAATGTCTTGCTCCTTAATGAGCTTTCGATTGACCTGAAGAATGGCACTAACAAATGAAAATTGCAACAAACCACACAAATGAGGAATAAAATGCTCCACAGTTTCGCAACTCTGTTCAGAGCCAGTTAGATATTCTAAGACATACTTCTGCAACAGCATCTTTCTCCGCAGAACATGTCTCCAGTTTATTTTGAATATCATGCATCCTGCCCGCCATGGTCTTCTCCACTGCTTCTGATATTAAGTTTTCCCTTCTACTTTTCATCTCTGTCAGTTGCGACTCATAATACTAAGAGAAGAGACAAAAATTAATTAAGTTGAAAGGAGATTTGATTGATGGAAATAAAAACGGATTAATCTCACTTTGACACAACCTTCTATGGTTGTACTCTTGTAGATATTTGAGCCAAACAACTTCCCGCAAACCAAAGGACATACTTTACCATCAATGACTTATAACATCCAACGTGATTATATTGTGGCAGAAAACATAACAATACACTCATTAAATGAAGCCCTTCCCTTTAGATTCATTTTAATTGAGAAAAAAAATAGACAGGCAAAGCATAATCATCAAAGCTTAAATAAGAATGGGAAGTGAATCTCCACCACCCTAAAATCCATATTATCAGGAACCTAAGGTGCATAAGTTTAAGCTAGAAGGCTTGGGGAGCATACCCGTCTTTGAGTATCCAGCTGGGTTGTGAGAAGACGGTTGTATTCATCCATGATCTGTATTATTTTCAATCTTAAATCTTACAATAATTATTGCTGAAAATAAAATAAAAGGTTTTCATACAAAAGGATTTTACACATTTACATTGAAATAAGTATATAAAAAAACATACTGCTTGAACTTTGCTGCTAAAGAGGGCTTCATCAATCACAGAATCCTCATTAAATTCACAGGCTCCACAATCTCCTTCAACAGGGGTACATTGATAGTTCATTCCCCCTGGTTTTCCATCAACTTTTGATTGGTTCAACCGATGAACATAACTGTCACCAACATAATCCCAAATTTGCTGCGTTCTTAGATCAAGAGAATAACAATGTTGTGTATCTTTCCAGTGCATGATTGCATGCCCTTCCTTATATCTAAGCACAAAAACCATATAACAAATCATTAATTTCAAGCTAATCGAATGGCATCACCTGGGTAATCATGTTAAAAGAAAAGTTGATAAACAAAGTATTACCGTCCACATCCTACAAAACCACAAATCACACACACCCAAAGATTCTCCATCGTGCCACAAGCAGAACAAGTTGGTTTGTCATCCTGTTGCTGAACAAATCGGCATACCTGATGCAATAAACAAAAGCCGCAATGCCCACATTGTTCCATATTTGAAGTTATTATGAACTATTATGCAATTCGATGCCAAAGATGTGAACGTTTATCCTAATTTTTTGTTTCCAATCTATGACAACAAAATTTCATAACCTCCTCATTAATCCTCAGCATTAGCAGAGTGAGTGGGATACAAAAAATAAAAATATGAAGGTAGAACAAACCAAGGCCAGCCCACCTGACAAGATAAGTGGTTCCATTTAGACATGCAGGGGCATTGGAATGAATGGTCACAAAGTGTGCTCACTATCCCACTTGTGTCGGGGTCCAATCGCTCTACGATTCAAAAGCCCATATCATATTAAGATAGCAAACGTTGATTATGAGTATCGCAAATTATAAAAGAGATAAGTCCCAAAAGTCGATATGACACAGAGACACAAGTACCTACGATGTGCATATAAAGAGACATATACAAATGCAACTTACCAAGACATACTGGACAAGAGGGCAATTCAGTACAGCCTGCAGGTGGTGTCCCTGCTATCTCAGAAGATTCTGTGTACTCCACGGAAAGCAGGAATAAAATATGGCATAATTCAGCCTGAAAAAAAAAATAATGAGCACAAGCATTACACATAATTTAGACGAAGATTTACGCCAAATATATCAATCGTCATTGTCACAGCTTATGTACCTCAGCAGGTGAAAACCTATTTCCGTTCAAACTGCAGTAAAACCCATCCGCAGACCCCTGATCAACAAGTTGAACCAAAACACTATACCGATCTTCAATTCCATCATTCCTAATTCAAGCAAACAATAAGAAATGCAGTTAGTTTAAACAGAAAAAGTTACGCACGAGGATGAAAATTCAGAGAAATATATTTTAAACGGCATAACCAGAAACAGAGAGAAAGACAGAAACAAATTTAATTTAGGCTCAGAACTGCCAAATGCAACTCTTCCTCTTCCTCTCGCGAGATACAAAATCAGGATTTAGGAACGACGCAAACTGATCATTTTATTTTAATTTCACCGATAGTTCCAGAGCCACTAAGTCATGAACCTGACGGGAAAAATAACAAAGAAACAAAAATGTGAAGAAAATTGATGGACCTGGTGAAGAGGAGCTCCGCCACATGGTCGATATGAGAACCACAGAAGCGTATGAAATCATCGAAGGAGAAGGATTTAGGGACGGCGACAAAAAAAAGAACAGTAGATCGAGAACTAGGGTTTGGCAAGGAGGAGCGAGCTATGGTTCGGAATAGGTGAATCACCCCTCTTCGTTCACTGAACTTGGAGCTCCTGTGCGCTCTATAGCTGGAAGCGGTCGTTCCAGAAGGGATGAATTCGGCGTTTTCGAAGATTAGAGGATGATCGGTGTCGACCGTATGAATCCGGAGGAAGAACATGATTGTTTGAGTTGAATCGGCACAACTGACAGAGAGAGCGCGGCGGCAATGAACGACGGTTTTTATGATCGCGGGAAATAAACAATTAGCTAACGGCGTTAAATCCTTCAGATTTATGAACGTTGAGATGATTAAATTTTAATAACCATAAAAATCAATTTGCCTAACATACTCTCCTATTATCTTTTTTTATTAACACTTATCAATAATTTATATAATAAATATAATAATTATATTTTAATATATTAATTATATTTTAAGTAAATTAATAATACATCATAGTAAAAAATAAGATAATATAGTAATCTTACTAATACTAATTCGGGGTGGGCACATGTTTGTATGACCCAGTTTTATTATAAAATAGAACCATAACTGGAACTAATTAGTCAGTTTTATAATCAATTTTAAGATTTTTATCTGATTTTATTAGAATTGAACTCAGATTTTACTTGATTTTTAAAATTATTTTGACATACGGTCACGATTTCGGGGTCACGATTTCGGTTTCACGATTTTTATTCTAAAGACGCCCAGAAATCACAATTTTTTAAAAATTGAAACAAAAATCAAATTAAAACTGACAGTTCTGATCGATTTGCGATTGCAACCTGATTTTGACTACCCCTACTACTAACATCTACAAATGTCTTAAATTTAAGAATAATTTTATTGAAAACTCTTTTAGCATAACGTACACTGAACACTTGTCGTCTGCCACCACAAATGACGTTTAGTCTTTTATAGGAGTGAAAGAACCGAACCACAATGCCGGACCGCTCCAAATTTTCTCCTTACGTTCCAATTTACGAGTTAAAATCTTGGTTCAGGGTTCCAAATGTTGTCTTTGGGGCTAACGAATATCCAATTAAGCTCAAATTAAATCTAAACAAGACTAGAATTGACCCAAAACTCAAATTAATTTGAAAAATATAACACGAATGAAATGAGCTGAATATTTGGGATCGTATAAAAACTGAGTAAAAATTCAATCATGTTCAGTATAAAGACGAGAAAAGCTCAACCATATCAGAAGATGCCGGCTAAGTCACTAAAAATGGCTACTTTAATGCAGAATTAGCCTCTTTTGAAGTATTTACTCAGCTGCGGGATCTTGATCCTGAGTCTCTTCCACCTGCTTTTCTCCAGCGATGGATACATTCCCAGCACGTGCTCCGACATGAAATCGTGCCGCGTTAATATGCCCACCACCGGCGATCTCTGCAATTCAAACTCCGGCGATTAAGATTTGTACTTTTTCAAATCGAAGATAGACGGGGAAAATGTACTCACGCCGGAAACTTTGGGAATCACGAGCATATGTCTTAATCCGACTTGCCGGAAAAGAACCAGAGCTTTTGCTAGTGACATCGTTTCGACCACCGTATACGGCGAAGCATTGCTGAACAAATGGAGATCGACGAACATCCCCATCTCTTCCCCGGTCAATTCGACGTCGTCGATGTCATCTGCGTTGTTCGATCCCCTCTTCGCGAAATCTCCGGCGGATAATTGGGTGTAAGCGCTGATATCGATCGGCGCCGTTGTCGGTAAGAACGCTTTCTTCTTCAACAACGTGATCAAATGGGCTCGAAGCACAATTCCGAACAGAACAGGGGAGTCGGAAAAAGGAGGCTCGTCGACCACCGGAAAACCATGATGTCTTGTCATTCGAAGAACGTGTACGATGTTACTCACTTTCTCGAACCCTTGAAAAATCTGGAGCGGACCCATGACGACGTCGCCGACCGTCAGCTGCCGCATGTACGGCTCGGCGTGAGACTCGAGGTACGGAAACCCTTTGGTTCTCATGATTTGGTCGTAGATGTTGCTGTTGAAAGCGTCGGCGACGGTTTTAGAGACGAGAGAAACCACCATTATCAGAGGAAGCAATAAGAGATTGTTGGTTAGTTCCAGGATGATGACGGAGAGAGAAACCGTCATTCTCATCGTACCGCCGAGCAACGAGACCGCTCCGAGCACGGCGAAGAGCCCGTGGTCGAGCTTCGTGTGTGAACCGACCAACATTCCGACCAACCGCCCGTACGAAGCTCCGGTCAAGATGACGGGGATGAACAAACCGATCGGAGCCACGACTCCATAGCTTATAATGCTCAAGCAATAGCAGGTGATGAAAAAGATGATGATCGACGAGAACTGAAACTCCGAGTCGGAATCTTTGCTGAAAAGATTTTTAATTGCGTCGTCGCTGGTGTTGAATATGAGACTCGCGAGACCGTTGTAGTGATCGGAAGAACATTGAAATTTTCTGTATTTCCCCAACCGTCCGATCGTCGGACATTCCTCCGATGAGGTCGTCGGGCACGGCTGGCAAATTCCGAGCCAAGGTAATCCGAAAAGAAGACAGGATGTGAAAATGGAGACGCCGGCGGCGAGCATAATCTTGTAAGCAACGCCTTTCCTGAAGAGAAAATCAACGAAATTACGTCGGAAAAAAGACCCTCCGATCAGAGATGGAAAGAACTTACTCATTTACCAGACTGTAAAGTCGAAGAACTTTGCCTAAAATGAAATTGAAGAAGCTTCCGAGCAACCCTCCGACGACGGCGAGGCCGAGCACCGACGGGAAATCATCTAGATGATATGTTACAGATTCTGAATACACATCAAACATGATCAGACCTCCAGTCCCAAATAATCCACATTTTCCGCTTAAGCAAACATCGATCAACGATCGCAATATAATCGCAACAACGGCCGTCGTGAAAAACGCCCGCCACAGAAGGGCACTCCGCCACCTGCTCATCGGAAATATTAGCGAAAATTGATATTATACAAATGATCGTTTGTCTTAGTAGGAATGAAAATAAGAGAAATAAAACAGGACAGACCAAGATACCATCTCTTCGAAAGCGAAGAGCAAACCACCCACCGGAGCACGAAAAGCGGCGGCGATTCCGGCGGCTGCGCCGCAAGTTATGAGATCTCGCCGGTCTCTGTCGTTTCTAAAATACCGAAGAAATCTACATGTCAAATGGTATTTCGTGGACCCGCCCTGACCGAGCAGAGACGCAACGCAAGCGCCGGTATGCACCATCGGCCCAGCCTTTCCGACCAGCAAAGACGACGAACCCACCGAAATGCTGCCGACCACCTGTACATCAGAGCTCACCGGAATGTTAGAGGCCGGTGATTCGTGAAAATCTTTCAATAAACTGAGAATAAATTCAAAAAACAGATCTTCGAGTTTACCTTCACTACAAGCGTTTTTATTGAAAAGATTCGCGGCGCGTCAACGCCGTTCAAATAGGCTTTGACTTCCGGAATACCCGATCCGGCGGCGGCCGGCGAGATCAATATCGTGATCACGGCTGCAAATAGAGTGAGAACCAAATTCGAAATTAAAAAAATAAGAAACGCCATCCAATACCTGAACACAAAAAGTTTGAGATTTCTTAGTAAGTATTATCCCAACCACTGTCCAATCCAATTTATTTTAACCCATTGCAGACAGGGAAACCGAACCGGATCCAGTACCTGTTCTTGAGCATCATATTGGAGCTGGCAACCAATTTCCAACCGGCGATGTTCTCGACGGAGAGATTATTGCAGAAGCCAATAACGCTAACGATGAGACCAATCAGAAAGCACAAAAGCCACTTCATAAGCGTATACTCGAAAATCTGCAACTTCCGACGGCTCCTCCAATCCTGTTTGAAGATTTCATTCTCGAAAATCCTGCGAAAAACAGAACAAAAAAAATCTTCGAAATCCAACAAAACCCAGAATCCAGAACCGAACTAAAACAAATAAAAACCCACTCGTAGTCGAGGCTCTCGATGGGGCAGACTTTAGACCCGACAATGGCGACCTGGGAAGAACAGTTAAGGGCGGATCTCTGAGAGGACAGCAAGGGGACGACGAAAGAGTCTCTCTCTGGGCTGATCCCATTGGTTATTGTGAAGGACATGGCTGGATTTTTTCAGGTCTGAACCACCTGGGTGCGTGACGAACAGAAGATGAGGCCGGAGAAGACGAAGATAAAATAGCCTTGAATTTAAAAAAAAAAAAAAGAAGAAAAGAACAGAAAATGATCGAGGAAGAATGGTAGTTGAATTATCGAAAAACATATCGCAAAAGCTCTGTGTTTGAATAGTTGGTCGATTTAGGAGATAACGATGAACTTGTTGTATGATTATTTCCGACTGTGTTTTTGTCTTTTTTTGCTGTCTCAAACAGTTTTTGATACGCTACCCCTCTTCAGTTACGCTACCTCACGACGCTGTAAAGACCGTGATCCACTGGACCAGGTTGGAATAAAAATTTTAAAAATATTAGTAAAGAGTTTAAATTGTAGAGGCCAGATTTCACGATCTAAGTAGTAGGTTTACCCATAAAGAAATAATTGGCGAACTATATAAATAAAATAAATTGTGATTTCAATAGTTGCATATGTGACACGTAATCAGTGAATCTTGGTATCAAACAGTCTACAAACGACTACACACCTACCAACCAGTCTACTTCCTATTGAGTCTAATTACTTTAAAGTGGATAGCGTATATTTAATTATTTTTATTGATTTCACAGTTGTTTTTTAAATTTTAGAATTTAAAAAAATCAATATAAATAATAATATATTTACCCACCCTTTTATATGTAGTTAGATATTAGTGTTTTCTATGTTGAAGTCATAATATATATTTATTGGGCAGATAAGGGCTGTGGCTTGATTTTTCCAATGCTGTCGACTGAAGCGGATCTCAGATGGACTTAGTTGGACAGCTTTTCTTCCACGTGCTGGAAAGCCAACCTAGCTGGTTAGAACACCCAACCTAACCCAGTCGAGCCCAGCCTAGCCCAGTAAATCTTGGCGCAACTCAGCACGGCCTAGCTCAGTAAGTCTAGACCCAGATCAGCTCGGTCCAAATTTCAAGCCACTCAGACCAATAGCCTAGCCCAGGAAACGGACCAGGCTAACCCAGATCACCAAGGACCAAGCTGGTTAAGCCCGCCTACCTAAGTCTAGGCCCATCTGAAACACAACTCAGCCCAGCCTTATGCAGAACCAAATCAGCACAGCCTGGCTCACAAAACCGAGCCCGTAATCAATCTAAGACGATACTGGGCCGCCTGAGCTGAGCCCAGTGTCACAACAAACAACCAAAACCGGAGTTGGGTACAAATCCAAACAATAAACAGCCCATATGAACCAAGCCCATGTGAGCCCATAATTGACCCAATGCTGGTTGGACCTTGACCAACCCAGCAAGCCCGAAACCTCTTGGCCCATAGCTCCTAGGGTTTCTCATTCGCGCCGTTTCGGTTACTGGGCTCCGTCTGCTTTATTTGCGCTTAATGATGCTGGGCCGTGGGCGGGTATTTTCAAACACGGGTTTCGGAAATTTTAAGGTAAAAAACAAAGCAAGAAAAGAACCTTAAGCGCTCGTCGGAAACCATAATGCCGTTCAGCTTATTGCATCAAACCATGAAAATACAATCAATCACTTATTTGAAATAATACCAAAGATAAACAATTTATATAACTATCTTCTCCTCCACCTGCCTTGAATTATTTCCACTTTCAGTAAAAGACCATCGCCGCTGCAGCGACGAACAGCGCCGTCGCAGAACCATAGGAGAGAGATGAAGCCTAATTCGACGGCGGCGACGTCGTTCCAGGCAGCGCTGAAACATTGATAGCAAACTTTTGGCCATTTTCGCAGTGGTTGCTGGCGGTGGAGATGAAGTAGTAAGCCCCACTTTGATCCAAAGTCCGAGTCACGCCGCTCACCGGAACGCTGATGACGATGCCCGGATCTGTGCAGCTTTCATATTCACTCTGTGTTGAAGGCTCGCCGAAGAAGTCACTCACACTGCCGTTTGATTTGAACTCTGTTTTCATCGCACCGTTAGATATTATTCTTATAAAACAATCATAGCTTGAATCACGTAATTTAGAATCGAAAATAGAACAAAAAAGTTTCTTAATTCCCACCCAGTTTGTCTCCGACGAAGAAGGTTTTCGAGCTCGCCCAGTCAGAGTAGAAGGTGGTGTTTGGAGGGAAATTCCAACCATAGTCGTCTCCAACCTCGTACTCAGTTGCAGAAGCAATTTGAAGAAAAGCCGCCATGGCCAGCAAGCAAACAATCGATCTGGCTAAATAACCCGCCATTTTCTCTAGGTTATCTGTTTCTCTCTCTTGTTCTTATCGAAGAACTGAAAATGATTTCGACTGGTTTTGTCTGTGAATCAAAATGGAAGAAACCAAGCCCTTTAAATAGATAGACAGAGAGGTAAAGTCTCGTGAAGACTTGGAGATGACGACTGCTTCTCGGCTCTCTGGGCTATCCAGATTTGAACAAATCAATGGAAAAACAACAGAGAAAATGCGAAGAAGCTAAATTCTGGCCATCTGTTGAATCAAAACCTTGAAAAACTGATCGAACATATGTTTATAAATTCTAGACGCAATGTTCGTTGAAAAGTTTTTATCTGTTTATTCAAGTTATGACTTTTACGATCGAAAACGCAAATTTTATCTCCGGATAATAAGAATTATTCATTAGGTTTGACCAAATCCACTTAGTTAATGCCAATTGTATACAATACAAATTTTTTATTTCAACAAAGGTGAGTTTATGCATGCTAATTTGGATTGTGTCACAATCAATAGCATATTATCTTTATTTTCATAGGTTGGGTAGCTGCAAGTGATTTGAACGTATAGGTGATTTGAATGATTCCGCCGTCACCCTTGCCATGTCGTCGTCCTCGGTCGGGAAATTATGAGGTATTGATTAGTTTTCCATGGAATTGATGTTGAAAAGGAGAAGAAAGACACAGAGTACGTCGCCAGAGATGAAGGTATGAAAAGCTGCGGTTGCCGGAGGGATTCTTCCAGCCATAGCTATCTCCGACGACGTGTTTTGTCTGGGCATTTGTCGCTTGTAACAAACACAATGCAGCTACAACAGTGCCGGCGAAACCCATTTATCTGGCCACGAAGAAAATGGAAAGCTCGCCATCGTTGTTCATCTTCAATTTCAGTCCATTTTTACAGTCAAGGTGAATTCAAATAATGGAGAGCGCCTCGCTCTCTCTCTCTGGATAAAGCTTCCGGCTCTGGATTTCAATCCAGAAGTCAGTTTTTGTTCGTAAAAGTCGACATGCAAATCAAACTTGTTCCCGGAAATTCCGCCGGAGCAGTCACCACCTTCTAGTAAATAGCTTCATTCGATAGTTTCATTGCTTTTTCAAATATTTTTCAGGTCGAATGAGATTTTGATCTTCATTTTCATTTTATCATTATGGTTTTCATTGTTTTTTTGCAAATAAAGTGATCATTGGGTTTGAATATTTGTGTAGCTCCGGTCGGAAGGGTCGGCATGGGACGAGATAGACTTCGAGTTCCTGGGAAGCCTAAGTGGAGATCCTTACATTGTTCATACAAATGTTTTCAGCCAAGGAAAAGGCAACAGAGAGCAGCAGCTCTATCTCTGGTTCGATCCCACAGCAGATTTTCACACCTATTCTATCCTCTGGAATCCTCAGAGAATCATGTAAGTTTCTCTCTCTCTCTCTCTCTCCCTCTCCTCCTTAAAACCTTATTCTATCCTCTGGAATCCTCAGAGAATCATGTAAGTTTCTCTCTCTCTCTCTCTCTCCCTCTCCTCCTTAAAACCTTATCTTCCTCCATGGCGCCAGATTGTACGTAGACGGAACACCCATCAGAGCCAGCCGACGAGGCTACAGTCCAGTCTCTGGAACGCTGAAGACTGGGCGACGCAGGAGGGCTGATCATGACCGGGTCCCGTAGAAACTTAGTGCTTTCACTGACGTAAACTGGAGTATAAATACAAGAATACAAACGGGCCAAATTTAGCCCATAACTAACCTAGACCTAATTACAGGAGACTCAGTCAACACTCCTCCTCGAGTTGGCGCATGAATATCATGAATGTCCAACTTGAATAACAAAAATTCAAAAGTAAGTCTAAAAAGTGCTTTAGTAAACAAATCAACGAGCTGAAAACGCGTAGGAACATAATGGGTAGAAATCTCACGACGTTGTACACAATCGCGGACAATGTGGCAATCAATATCAATATGCTTCATTCGCTCGTGAAAGACTGGATTAACTGCAATGAACATTGATTGTCGCAATAGAGGGGTGGAGGATAATAACATGGGACATCAAAATACCCAAGAATGTGTCGAATCCATCGAATTTTGGAACACGTATTAGCCATGGCCCTGTACTCAGCTTCAGCAGAGGATCGGGAAACCGTCTTTTGTTTCTTGGTCTTCCAGGAAACAGGTGACCAACCTAAAGTAATATAATAACCACTCACAGAACGACGGGAGAGCGGGCAACTTGCCCAATTTGAATCACAATACGCCGCAATCTGCAAGTTACTATTAGCACGAAGAAGTATACCTTGGCCAGGATGCCCTTTGATGTAACGAAGAACACGCATGGCTGCTTGAAGATGGTCGAGTCGAGGAGCATGCAGAAACTGGGATAATATATGGACAAAGTAGGCAAGATCCGGGCGTGTAATAGTCAAATAAATCAGGCGTCCGACAAGACGCCTGTAGCGTGCCGGATCGCGAATCTCTGCGCTGGTCGAACACCCCAGGCCGTGATTCGGCTGAATGGGTGTGTCGACAGGTTTGCATGCTAGCAAGCCGGCTTCTTCCAGAATATCCAGAGCGTATTTGCGTTGACATAATACCAGTCCAGTGGAAGAACGGGCGCACTCAATGCCGAGAAAATATTTGAGAGGCCCCAAATCCTTTAAATGAAAACAGCTGTCCAAATATATTTTAAATGAGGAACACAGGTTAGGATTATTACCTGTAACCAAGATATCATCCACATAAATCAAAAGAGCAAGAGTATCGGGCCCTCGGCGAAGAATAAATAAAGTGTGATCCTTGTGAGCTTGACGAAAGCCATAACGACGAAGTGCACACGTAAGTTTTTCAAACCAATTGCGGGGAGATTGCCGCAAGCCATATAGTGATTTCCGCAAACGGCAAACCTTGCCTGGATATAAATGAGAATAACCGGGGGGAAGTTTCATATATACCTCCTCCTGAAGATCACCATGCAAGAATGCATTATTTACATCCAGCTGGTGAATATCCCAGCGTTTTGCCACTGCGATAGATAACAGAATACGGACAGTCCCCATTTTTGCTACAGGAGCAAAAGTATCTGTATAGTCGGTGCCCGACTCCTGGTGATTGCCCAATACTACAAGACGGGCCTTGTCACGTTCCTTAGAACCATCAGAATGATACTTGGTTTTATAGACCCACTGACAACCCAATGCATTCCGTCCAGGGGGAAGATCTGAAATGTCCCAAGTATGATTATTCTCCAAGGCCGTGATTTCCTGCTGCATAGCTACTCTCCAAGAATCATGTTGAACGGCGCTACGAAAAGACGTAGGAGTCTCAGTAGCGGAAACAGCAGCAAGGAAACCACGGTACCTGTCATGTAATTTATGATAAGAAACAAAATTAGTGATAGGAAATCGAGTACCTGAACGAGGAGTGGAGGGGATGCCAGTAACGAGTGGTACAGATTGTGCAGAATGACAAATGTACTCCGACAAATAACCAGGAGGACGACGGGAGCGAGATGTCGCACGGTCCGGCCCTGCAACCGGAGCCGTGTCGGCTATCGGCCCGGAGACCGTGGGAGTCGGAAGGGCTGTTTGGGTAGGGGCTGTTTCGGGAGCTGTGTCGGCAGGGGGGTTGGTCGACGAGGTGACCTCGGCTGGGTTGGGGAAGTCAACGTGAAGACCCGGGACTGGAAGCATGGGTGTTGGGGAGGTCGACAAGGTAGTTTGAAACGGAAAAACGGACTCGTCGAAGGCAATATCCCGGGTATTAAATATACGATGGGTTTCAAGATCGTAAACCCGCCAACCTTTAGTGCCTGTAGGATAACCTAGAAACATACATTTGGTACTGCGTGGAGCAAATTTATTGGTGGGTCGTTGGATATGGCGGACAAAACATAGACAACCGAAAACACGAAGATGATCAAGGGAAGGAGGTTTGGAATTAAGAATATCATAAGGTGACTTACCCCCAAGAACCCGACTAGGTGTCCGGTTGATTAAATAAACTGCAGTACGGACACACTCGCCCCAAAACTCCAAGGGTAGAGACGCCTGAAACATAAGAGAACGGGCGACGTTGAGAATATGGCGGTGTTTGCGTTCAACACGACCGTTCTGTTGAGGGGTACCTACACAAGATGTTTGAATGGACACACCCATTTCGAGATAAAATTGGCGTAAAGGGTTATTCAAAAATTCGGTGCCATTGTCAGAATGAACAACTTTAATGACCTTATGAAATTGGGTGTGAATAAGAGAGAAAAATTGTTTTAAACAACTGGTGACTTCACTTTTATCAATGATGAGATAGACCCATACGGCACGAGAGTGATCATCAACAATTGTTAAAAAATAATGAGAACCAGTAGAAATGCACGGAAGGTAAGGTCCCCATAAATCACAATGTATCATATCAAATAAAGAGCTTGAATTATTGGCACTAATAGGAAAAACAGACCGAGTTTGTTTTGAATAAAAACAAATCTCACAAGACTCTAGTTTTTTGACACTAGAGGAAGGTTTATTGAAAGGTGGAGAACATAAAATAGGGGGTGCAGGATGACCAAGTCGCCGATGGAGGAGGGTGACTTGATCGACACTAGAAGCAGACACAAAACATGGGGCCTGAAAAACGTACACTCCATTACAGGCTTTACCCCGTCCAATCTCTGTTTTCGAAACCCGGTCCTGTAACACACAATAATGTTCGTCAAAAATTACAAGACAATGATTAGCACCAATAAGACAGCCTACCGAAATAAGGTTGCACTTTAAAGATGGAACGAATAAAACATTCCGAAGTGTCAAACCAGGAGATAATACAACGCTACCACAAGAATTGGCAACGACACGTGTCCCATCCGGGAGACTAATAGAGCAAGGAGGCATACTCATAAGGTCAAATAAACATGAAAAAGTACCCGTCATATGGTGCGAAGCACCGCTGTCAACAAGCCAATCATTGGACGGAGTTTGAGGCATACCATTGAGTTTACCGGGGGAAGAAGATGTGTCAAGCATGGAGAGCAACCGCGTAATCTGATCAGAAGAAAGGAGCGGCTGGGAACTACCGTGGTCGGACACGGCCGCCGCCTGTCCATCGTAGGCAGCGACGGCTGCCGCACCACCTCCGCGACCCCCGCCATTGCTGCGGCTGGACTGGTGCCCACGGCCTCCGCGCCCATGTCCTCGGCCCCCACGTCCTCCCCTTCCTCCATTCGGAAACCCCACGAGCAAGAAACAACGCTCGATCGTATGTCCCGGTTTGCCACAATGGGTGCATTGATATGTCGGTGGAAGTGGCGGTGGAGGAGTCGGGCGTGCGGCCGCAAATGCTAAAGCATCTGTGCGGTCATCTCTTCCTCGAACAATCGACCGGTGACGTTCTTCTTGGGACACCAAGTAGTACGCCTTATTCAAATCTGGAATTGGTTCTGTTCCGAAAATCTGAGAACGAATGGAGCCAAATTGCTCATCGTCCAAACCAAGCAAAAAATCCTGCGTCTTCTCCTCCTGAAAACGTGCTCGGATTCCAGCCGCAGCCTCACAAACACACCCGCACGTGTGATCAACATAACCATATAATTGATTCCACAAAGAGATAAACTGGTTATAATAAACCACCACAGACTGACCTTTCTGCCTCAAATTCTGCTTTTCAGTTTTCAATTGATAAACACGAGGCCCGTTTGATCCCCCATAACGGGTATTCAAATCAAGCCACAATTCATGCGCAATAGAATGCGAAACAATACTTGGTTGGATGGACTCATCACAACTATTGAAAATCCAGCTACATATAATCGAGTTATTTGCCTTCCAGGCGGCTAACTCCAAATCCTCTGTGGGTTTCGGAAAAACCGTTTGAGTAAGAAAAGCGCCTTTACTTCGTCCTTCAAGCGCATTACGAACCGCTTTCTCCCAAATTTCAAAATTATCCCCACGAAGCAAATATTTGGTCAAAGCATTACCCGGTCCTTCAGAAGGGTGTAGATAATACACAGACGATGGATCGTGGATGGGACGAACCTTCTTGGTGGCGGCGTCGGCAACCATATCAAAAGAAGAGAGATTAGCGGCGGCCGGGATCGGCGGCTTGGACGGCGGTGGCGACGTGAAGTTTTCGGACTAGGTTTTTAGTTTCCTAGTGAAGTTTTCGGACTAGGTTTTTAGTTTCCTAGTGTGGCTCTGATACCATGTAGAAACTTAGGAAAATTGTCGTGTGCTTTCACTGACGTAAACCGGAGTATAAATACAAGAATACAAACGGGCTAAATTAGGCCCACAACTAACCTAGACCTAATTACAAGAGACTCAGTCAACAGGTTCAAAGCTCCTTTCATGGCATCTTACCGTAACTTCAAAGCCAAAGGCTGCGTTGGTCGTCGGGAAAATCTTCTTGCGGCGGTTCGACTTCCCGGCCTGTCTCCGTCGGAAATCCATGGCTGAACCAGGAGCTTGATTCCGGTGAGCAATAGAGGCAAAGAAGAATTATATGGCTTACAATTAATCCATTCTTCCTTTCCATTTTTAGTATTTTGATAATTTAAATTCATTTAATGTAAAGTATTTTCAGTTCAATATCTCACCATTTGAATGTGGAACAGCCAACTGCCTCGTAAAATAATTATATGACGTCACGCACTAGCATGAACAACTTTTGAGTTATCAATGATAAGAAATTTCAATGCAATGTGGCACGATATCATTGGTCCAACATCTCTATGAACATTATATGTCTCAAAACACATTCATATATTTCGTCGCTAAACAACACCCTATTTTTCAGTCATCTATTGAATATGATTTTCATTTATTTTAATAGTTTTTACCATAAAAAATAAATAAATAAACTTTCGATCAGCAAAAATGCTTCATGTAAATCGATACCAACCAATGCATCCAGCTGAGATTTGCAAAAATGCTCAACCCAATCTCTGTATGTTCTTCAACTACTGCGTCCCCCCCTCCATAACCAATGCTAATAATTCGATTTCGATTCTGAAGTTTATAAGAAAAGAAGTAGAATAATATAAGATGCCGTGCATAAGACGCTAAACCGAGAAAACCTACGAGTTCTTAGATCCTGCGCAGAAGAAATGAGAAGATAGCATTAGATTATCGCCACAATTATCGATAGTTTCAAGTATGAAAAATCAAAACCAAGAATCACCAAAAATCGTCAAGATCACTCTATTGAGAGTTGATTATCGATCTAAGTAGATCAACAAAGATCTCGCGATGAAAAATAGTTCATTTCTATCAAGATCTCCTTTCAAGTTTCACGATATCGTTTTTCAAAGAAAGATCATACCTTTAAGGACCGAAGCGATGAATCTGCCGATGAAGATTGCAACCCATGGAATCCAATATCGTAAGAAATCGATCCATCAGCCTTAAAAAGTCCAAAATTTCTCTCAGAAGTCGGTCCCGGCTTCAAATTTTCATTAAATATCGCAAAAACATAAGCCCGGACCAATATTTTCGGCCTGAGAGGGGTTCCTTTTCTCTTCGCCAGCCGTTTACGAAGATTATAATTATACGTCCTCGCATTACTCAACGTAGCTGCAGCTTCATTATCACTTCCATTCGAAGCCCAACCGGTCTCTGTAACTATAACTTCCATTTGACTATATCCAGCATTTTCTGCAGCTGAATAGGCAGCATCGATCTGAGCATCAAGCATATTATCGTAGTGGAGCTCAGTTTTCGGATCGTAAATCCCTTCATTTGGCTGAAAAAGTGCATAGTTTATATCTATATTTTCCGGATCGTACATATACGACAAGAATGGATATGCATTTAGGCAGAAAGGTGAGCCGATTTCAGAAAAGAACTCTAGCAAAGGCTTCATGTATTGTGCGATGTTTTCTTTGAAAACACATGACGATGGAGGATATGAATTTGAAAAAACCGCCAGAGAATGGGCTGTAGAAACTTGAACCTTATCGTCTAAATTAAGCGTCTTTAACGAGTTGTGTATATTCTTCGCAGCACCCAAAAGAGCACCCCATAATTCTACATCGGATCCTCCTAAAACTTCATTGCCAATTGCGACCCCACAAATATTTGTATCGGGAAGAAAGGGCTGGACGTTTTCTTTGACCCAATTCATCGCATGATCCTCGTTCGAGCTCATATCTTTTAGGTACCCGTTTGGAAGTCCAATCACTAATTCAAGCCCGGTCCCTCGAAAGGCGTTAAGAACACTATGATCGAAATCGAAAATCCGGACATTCTTTATCTTTTCTGCTCTTAGAAGAGAGACAACTTGATCAGGGGATGGAATATTGTCGGCTATTCTCCCATAGTTTATCCCATAAGTTCCGGTAAACGCCTGAATTGTTACAATAGCTGAAAAAGAAGAGAGTTTGAAAAGGAACTAAGAGCATCCTAATGGCCTCCATAAAACACTATACAAATCTTTCGCCAAAGATCAACAGAATCAACATCAGATCGAAAATAACAGAGCAGCATAGAGACAAAATCTTTAATCAAAACATAAAATTACAGAATTCAAACCAATCAAACGCAGAAAGAAGTGCATATACTGACAGTAAGTGATCAATTTGCAAATACTATCAGAAACCCGAAATCAATGGAGAAATACCCAACAAAAAAGCCAAAAGAAAAGGAAAGCCAAAGTACCGGAGAAGAAGAACAGCAAGGTCCCAACTAATCGCAACCCTTTCATGGTCTTTGAGAACAGACCCACAAGAAATTATCGAGTTTCTGGCAAAGATTGAGGTGAGGGTTAATGGCGGCGATCAAACCAACTTCAAAATAGAAAATCCCAACCCACTGCTTCCTCTTTTTCAAGCATGCCATAAGACGAAATTTCCCACTTCTTCAAACCCTCCTCTCTCTCTCCCCCTCTCAAATTACCTCATCGTTCTTCCTCTCTCCCTCTCTCCCTCTCTCCCTCTCTAGTTTCTCTCTCCGACCCAGGAGAAAAACAGTGGGATCGACGGGAAAAGGAGGAGAAAGGGGTTTAAGGAGGTCGTTTTCTGGGGAAGATTAGAGAAAATATGAAGAGTCAAGAAAGTAGGGAGGCCTCGTTGAATCGGCCCTTCCATTTTAACTCGTGCGCAATTGTAACACCGTTTCTTCAATCTTGTCCGTTCTTCATCGGTTCCTCTTCCACATTGCCGGTTACCTTTTTTAATTACAATTTATAATCATAATTAATTATGACTAAAACCGCAGGAGTAGAAAATTCAAAGTTTGACCATCGCCCACGTCCGGTTTGGTCTTCTGTTCAGACCCGAATCCAACAAAGCATGATCCAACAGTCGAAGGTTTTGAATGGAAATGGAGCCGAATTTGACTGACATTTTCTTGATTCTTACACGTTGCTAATTTTTTTTGGAAAAATCAAGACTTTATTGAAAATTCGTAAAAATCTAATTTATATAATTTAGTTTTCATAATTCAAAATTCAAATTTATAAAGAAACTTTTAATCCCAAAAATCATGGGTTTCTTTGTCCTCTTCAAACAAAGAAAATTATTAAATTCAAAAATAAATAATAATGACTTAAATAACTTTAGTATTTCAACAATAAATACACTTTCTTAATTTTATTATTATTTCTTGAATAATTTAAATTATAAATTAACGGAGACTTAAGAAAGAAGCATCCAAAAAATGGCGTAATTAGACAAAAAGATTATATACCAATATTTATTTAAATTATTATCTGAAAATAATAATTTAAGAAGTAAAAAAGAACAAATGACTGGTAAAGAGAATGTTGCATGATCGAAAAGTGAACACTTTGAAGCTGGATTTGCATGGAGTATAGTATTTAAACTATAGTTGTAACAAAAGAAATTAAAAGTTACCCAATTAAAACGATGCACGTGGCAAGAATCTCCTTTTGTTGGATTCATAAAAAGTAACCCTTTGCTCCACAGCGCAATCAATCAACGTTGTGTTGATGAGATTCCATGTTTGTTTTCTTCTAATATCAGATATGTTAAGGTCGTTTTCTTTTTTGAGTTTTAAGTTTGGTCAAGTCGATTAAAATTTATTTTTTTATAATTAATTAATTTTTTATTGGTCAGAAACAACTGAACTTAATTTGAATTGAATGATAAAAATAAAATAAAAAAACTATTTTAAAGTAACGATTTATTTGGTAAATGATACTATTTTTTTCTTAAATCACGTTAAATAATAAGAAGTATTGTCATTGGATCAGATTAGATCGAATATATTTAAAATTTAACATGATTGGATAAAAGACATCAAGAAAACTTGTTCTCCAAGATAAACCTTAATCCCCGCTATAAAGAAGTTTAAGAGAAGACAGACCAAACAAAATGAGGTGGAATGCAAGATAGTCCATAAATAGAGTAGTGAAGATCGCGTAGATCCTCAATATGAATTATTACGCATTATCCGTATTATAACACGGAATTAAAAGTCTTGTAATAATGTTTTTTTCACTTATTTAACTTCAAGATTGAATTCTATTTTGAGAATCCAATTTATTCCAAAGCTAAATTCATGTGACTTGTGTCAATTTATGTGGAACTCAAGGCTAAAACTGCTTATAAATGTTGAGAATAACGTGACCCATAAATTATAGAATAACATAAATTGAACTAGATATATGGTCTGGTAGTAAAGAAAGGCAAATGTGAGAGAGAGATTACGAGGGAGAAGCAACGGCATTGGTTTTTGGAATCTAGCTCACAAAAATCAAATTGCTTTATGGAATCTCTCTCAAAAGACAATTTTCATCTTGTGTTCCTTATTTGGATACCAGTAAACAAAATTTCAATCTAGAAAAATAGAACGTTTGCAATATTCATCTTAAACAATCTAACAGCAAATCGAATCCTTTCCCATCCCACCAAACGATAACCTCGCCTTACTATCAGATCCGAAGTTGAACTTGATATCTGAAGCATCATTGTTCTCCATCAACATGTTGGTGGATGAAGTAAATGAAAATACAAGGGGAGAAGACCTGGTAGGGCCGAAACTGTATGAAGGAGCTGCACTTTCGGGTTTTAGCAAAGGCTGAGTGCTAGCCGAGGAAGGAGGCAAGATGGTCGGGATTGATGGAACAAACGAAGGAGTTGGCAGCTCGAAGAGAGAGCCCGATGATTCTGAAACTGGGAACTTGAATGCCGAGCTACTCTCCAAAGAAAACATGGTTTTTGAGCTGTTTCTGTTGATGTTAATGGAGGGCAAAACTGGTTTACTTCCTGAAGACTGAGCAAGAGGCTTACCAGCCATTACAGGATGCGTCTTGGGAACATCCTGCACAAAGTCCAAATTTATTAAGAATCGAAATAACTTCTAATAAAATATATAAACATAAAAATTAACACACACGAGTTATATTCATAAACACATAAAGTACAACAATTTAGCAGATATTCAAGGATTTATCATTATTTGCCGATTTCCCTGTTTTTCTTCCTTTTCACTAGAAACTAATCCCTCCACTTTAAATGGAAACTGCTCAATTTAAAATAAAGCTACCTATAAAATATTTTTAAAAATACCCTTAAAACATTATATTGATTCCATTCCTAACAAAATTTCATCACAAATTTCAATTAATTGTCTACCGCAACACAAATCAAAGGGGATAATCGTTTGACTGATCATGGAAAAGATGAAATAAAACCACAAACTCAATGGGTTAAAGCTTTATTTAGTTTATCTTCAATGGTTAATTTTAGTACATCAATTACAGCATATCATGTTCTTTTATCAAACATGATTTACTGGCTTAAGTGAGCTTAAAAGAACACTGTCAAACACATATAACCTCATTGATTTGAGCATATCTTATTTATATTCAACTTACAGGTATATAAGCAAGTAATATTAATCTTTTGTACTCTTGAATGAGTAATTTAATGAAAGAAAAAAAGAAATTGTTTAGGTAGTTCACTTACCTCGCTGGAGTTCCTAATTTTGAAGCTTGAATTATCTTTATCTTTGACACTATCGTCAATTCTGTCAGACACTGAAGCAGTGTTTTTGATAAAGAAAGATTGCCCCTGATTGCAATTACTCTGGGTTGAATCCTTCCGATTGGCATCAGTAGAACTGTTGTTTGCATTAGAAACTCCTAGGATTGAGCTTTGAGATCTACTCTGATTAGGGAGAGATTCCTTTGGCAATGAAGACTCAGACCTTTTCCAAGAAATGGCTCGCCTTATCTCTTCTTCCTTTTCTTTAGGGGTTGGTGGGTGTCGATTCAAGTGCTCCAGAATAGTCTGTGCAATCTGACTAGAGTGAGAATGAATAGTTTGATCTCCTGATTGAAATTCAGTTGCACTGCTCGTTGCTCTGGATTCTACATTCTTTTTAATTACATGAAATGTGCCTTTTGAAACACTAGAGAATTCAGCCTGCTTTGAAAATGGAGATGACTGAATATAAGCAGGCTCTCTCGAAGAAGATCCAGCAGTAGACTTGTGGCGTAGTCTTCGAATAGGTCCCACTGATCCACCTTCATAGGCTGATGCTTCTTTACTTGACTTACCCTACGTTGACAAGCAAATTAAGCAAGAGAAGTTAGGGGGACCAATCAAACGGAACAATGAAGTGAAGAAATCTGAATGTTTAATAAGGGACTCTATTCACTTAAAATTCTATTCAGATTAGATTCTATTCACTTTAAGTAGGAAATTTACAAACGATAGCTTCAGGCATACAATTTCTTAGGAATCATGAGGAAAATAAATTACCGACTCGTGTGTTGAAATCCTTAATTGCGATCCAAAAGGCGAGGGAGCTTTAAAGAACTTATCATCCTCCCTTTGCGATTGTGCAAGCTAAAAATACAAAATTATTGATATTCTTTCAAAAATGAAGTGACTAGGAAAGAAGCATTAAATATTAAACAAACCATAAAACAACAAACCTTGGACTTAGGCCTTGAATAGATAGTTCTAGAATAGGGTGTTCGAGGAAAATTGTGAAGCCCATAACGATCTCTTTGATTATATGGAGTTGAATAGTTTAATTGATTCTGTGCCATGGATCCTGGCCAGCAAGTAGATGAGTTTGGCGTAGGTGACGAAATAAATGCATCTGAGGCTGAGGTATTGGGTCGGAATGAAGTTCTTTCAACTCCTGATCCCCAAATTTTAGAAGGTAATGCAGCAGATGTTCTAGTGCCCATATATGCTCTTGCAATCTCAATAGGTGAAGCGCCAACACCATCTAGCATCTGAAAATCATTGGAGAAATATTGTGAGTTAATATAATAGACGGTGAAATGGAAATGAAAAGTGGAAGAATTTCTAAAGTTTTTTTAGAAATAAGATTAAAATAAATTATCTAGGTAACAAAACATAAAGCTTCATTAATCAAATTAACTAGAAAACAAGAAGCTTGAACTTTGTCTATAAAGTAAAAACCCATTGTGGAATAACACAGGTGGCTATACTTGTAACACCCTACTATTTCGTAAATTAAGTCACTTTTTAAGTTGAATTTTACATGATTTTGTAGATATTGAATCATATTGTTGTGTATATTAGATAGATTGTTTGGATATATAGGTTTTAGGATTGAAGATCAATATTAACCACTTGTAAGGGTAAAAAGGAGATTTCATATGTATTATTTTATATCAATATAATCAATGGTTGAGATTTAGCCACTTTAAATGGATGGTTGGATGAGTTTTAGATATTTTAAACGTAAAATAATAAAATAACATAATAAGAAAACCAAGAGGTAGAGAGAAATATGATTTTTACACGACAAGAGAGAAATGAAAAGAGAGGATTTGGATTCTTGAGTGATTGATGAGAAAAATTTGAATAAAACATAAATGAAGAGTATCCCAACGAATTTACTTAACTCAAAGTATGTTATAACCCTAGCAATGGAAGTTTTTAGAGTTTTATTGGCTGAAAATTTGATTATTGGTTAGGATTTATGAATTAAATGTTATGAAAGTCAAATTCGGATTAAACTGTGTCTGGTTATGATTTACTGTTTTTGAAAATGTTAGAGTGTTCAAATGGATTAACGCTCTTCTGAAGAATTGTAGTCGACATGTAGGGAAAGCTATATCTTTTTGAATTATCTAATTTGGAGTTGTGGCGTTTAAGTTATGAATTTTATAAGTTACTGCTGGAACAGAACAGAGTTTTAAATATAAAAATCAAGGAGTTTCTGTTTTCTATTTATTCCGTGCCCTAGACGTATTTATTTGATAGCAAAGTCTTCTAATGAGTTGTAGTAGACCTAATACTCGAAATTCTGGATTTGGAATTAAGAGTTTTGGAGAAGTATAAACCAAGTTACGATTTTCATAAAATGATGGAAAAACAGTGAATTGCGAATTCAGAGTTTTGGGCTATTTCGAGTATTATGCTTTTAATAAGTTTTAAAAGTTTTCAAATGGATAAGTGTTCTTCTAAACGAATGAAATAAACACTATCGGGGAAATTTGGGAACTGAAATTAAGGAAAAAATAAGTTGTATAACTTGAGTTATGAATTTTGGAAGTTTTGGTGAAAAAAGTGACTTATAACATAAAAATTTAAGTGAATGGTTTAGCAATATAGGTTCTCAAGCTTCTAGTGTGCATTTCCAAGTTGAAACAATAGACATCAGAAATTAATGTAAGATTATGATGTATGTGATTGACCCTTAAGTGAGACTACATTGTAAATATTAAGATTATTGTTTGTTAAGACTTTGATATACTGGACTGCTTGGGGTGTAATGCACAATACACCGACCACAATTCATTTGAGGGTTGTTTGTGTGCTTGGTTGATATTGTTTGTTAGAATCAATGATATGATAAATGCATGTTTTGTTTATTAAGCATTGTACATGAATCATGCATCATGTTTTATTTAAAATAACGAAAATGAATTTCTCATGCATGATTTTCATAAACAACAGAATATGATACAAAGAAAGAACAAAAGAAGATTCATGAATCCATGTAACTGTTTGTTGTTGATGAGAGATTTGGGATGGTTGTGTCACGTGGACGTCATAGTTAACCTCTCAATTTCCCATCATAGTTTCTCTCACAATAATCTCATAGCTACAGTAATTAAATAAAAGAATGAATGTCACAATCGAAATGAAATTGCATAGTTTTACAAAAGTTCATGACATGTTATATATTTTATAGTTTTCATGTCTTACTGAGCTTTAGGCTCATTAGAAGAACTTTATAATGTATGTGAGGAGTTTGATGCTCATAATGATAATCACTGATGATGAAGGGTGTCTATGGCGAGCATTTGAGTTGTTATTGCGAAGATGACCAGTGGACATGATTTTTGTGTAATGTATATAAGTGTTTTGAAGTTAAAGTTTAAAGATAAGCTACGATTTATAAAATAGGTTGCAAGAAACATGTTTTGGATAACTATTTTGTATGGTTTGTAATAACTATGTTTTACAATTTTTGAGTGTAAATTATGAATGTTTCTAAAAAAAAATGTTTTAAGTTGTATTATTATTTAATTAAGGAAGAGTTCATGTATTTCAGTCTTCCGCTATAATCAAAGATGATTTTATCATTGGTAATGAATTTTAAATTAAATTAGAAAAATTAAAAAAAAAATTCTCTAAATGTTTTAAGAATTTTCAAAACGGGATGTTAAATACTTCCATTTAGTTACATCACCCCGGCTAAAATACCATTAACTTGTGTTATTACAAGCTACCTTCTTTCCTAAATCGTCAGTCAATTTATAAAAAATGCAATCTCTAACTGGTCATACTCATGTAAATTACTATTGACCTCTAATGGATCATATTGTTGCCTTTTTCTAAGAGATGGCATTAAAGGCACATCCAGAATGAAAATTCACTATCACATTCTAGGTTAAAAGCAACAAGGTAGTCAACTTACAGTTGGCTGAAAGCAAGGGGTAGAGGGTCCCATAATAGATCGATTATAATTCTCCGTCTTTTTGTCAAAATGTACTTCATCATTTTCACGTGTAGCTGCAAGCCCTATTGAATCTGTTGGAGCCATCACGGGTGGTTCTTGATGGTCTACAGCCCTTGATTGTAGTATCTTTATCAAATTATCAGCTTCATCCCTGCGTTGTGAAAGAGGTCTCAATAAAAAGTAAAAACACTTTCCCTTAAAATAAACAAATAAAAATGACAAGAATCAGAAGTTATTGAATACATATTATTAAAAAAAATAGAGCCTTCCTATTTACAGCTGACAAAAAAACAGAATAACAAAGAAGGTGCTTTTGATACAGAAGAGAAAACAAGCCTGCTCCAACATTTAAACTAAGGGGGGAAACAAAGACATAACGTCTCCCCATAAATAACTGTCAAACAAATGGACCAAGAGAAGCTCCATGCGTCAGCTGGCATCTCAACAGGAAAAGAAGAAGAAGAAAGAATAATAAGAAAAAAAGGACAGTTGCAGCAATGATTTATGTGTGGAAGCAAACACAAATCCCAAAAAAATAGAAGAGATAGAAGTACAAAAACTACTAGAAAAAGTAACCTAGTAAATTGTTTCCCCATCATCAACTGTTCAATTTCAGTAAGCCCCATGTCGATGGACAATGGTTTGCATTTTTCTTCTTTAAGCTGATGAATATCGGACACATTCCCAAATCTATTTGCCTCTTTATTCAAACTTATGCTCACAATTGCTAGTGATGTATGTGCTATAGGCTGCAAAAAAAATCCACACACAAGCAGATGAATCATTATCTTAAAGTCAATAGGACCTAGCAACAGAGTACATCAGTTTAAAAAATACATTTATAAAATTTTGGCAAAGAAGTTAGCAAAGAAAGATACGCAATGGCCTGAAACATCACAACCAAAGACATCTAAAATAAACAATAATTATGGATGTGACTTGTTCGTTAATATGCAACGTTTCAAACTTAAATTTTCATAATTATAAAATTGTCGTTTACTTTTGGAAGAAATTGGTCTTTGACGTACTAGCACTGATCTCAAGAACTTAAAATATAAAGTTGAAATGAATTTAAACTAGTTAATTATTTCTAAACATTGTCTCACATGTCGAGAGTAGAGCTGGCAAACGAGCGAGCCAGCTGTAGCAGCTCGAGCCTGGCTCGAGCCGCTACAGTACCGAGCCACGGTTGGCTCGACACTATAGCGGCTCGAGCAAACGAGAGTGCAGCTCGCTCGAGTTGGCTCGTGGGCTCGGAAATACCGAGCCAACCGATCCGGCTCGAAAGCCAGCTCGAGAGCTGGCTCGGTTGGCTCGGACCACTTGTAGTGCGATCGACACTTAGTATACACGCGGTCGACACTTAATGCATATGTAAATTTGGATGGCCGACCGCAAAATAAGGTGTCGACCGCTATACGTTCCAGAACGTTTTTAAGTGTCGACCGCTAATTAAATGTCGACCGCAATACGCATGATTGTTGTGAAAGGGTCGACCGCGTATAAAATAGGGTCGACCGGTAGTTGTATAAAGGTCGACCGTTTTTATAAAGAGGGGCGACCGTTATAATGTAAC
>QAOC01034157.1:95514-136975 GCA_003255005.1 Begonia fuchsioides
GGCTCGAGCCAAATTTTTTTTAAAAAAGCTCGACAGAGCCGGCTCGAATAGGCTCGACAGGCTCGACTGGCTCGGCTCGTTTGGCTCGACAGGCTCGACGAGCCGGCCTTCCCCGGGCTCGAGCCGGCTCGATTGCCAGCTCTAGTCGAGAGTAGGCTTGATAATGTTAGTCCTCATATGTGAAGGTTTTAACTTAGAGAGAATAAAGTTATCTAAGACAGATTTGACCATAGCATTACCATCTGATGTAATTGATTTGTAACACTATCCAGTTACAAAATATGAGATGAGTTGTCAAAAAGGGAAAAAAATCATGTATACATAATACTGTGTTAGCAGCATAACAATTCAACTTGTGAATTTTTTTCTTTTAATAGAATGATACATGGAAATCAATCACAACAACATCCAAGAAAAAATAAATTAAAGAAATAATGATGCAATGAAATCAAGATGCGCTCTATGATAAATATCAAGATGCGCTTTATGCTTCAAAGTGAAGGACCCAATGAAATCAAGAGAAATTGCATCAATATAGTCAAAGTTTATAATGATGAATGCTTCAAAACATATGAAGCCTCACAAGATTAAAGAAATAATAAAGGCTTGCCTCTAAAGTGTCATCTTCGGCTCTACCATTATCATTTTGGTTCAATTCAACAGCCAATTTATCTGTACAACAAGTGATCAATAGAAAGCAGTCACAATATTATAAACCAAGAACGCATTCTTGTTCAACACCTAAACCTTGAACAAAATGGCCCTGCCTCAATATTCGTTTCCATACCTGGAAATTCAAATCCATGCAAAAAAACTAACTAAATAAAAAAACTTCACAATACCTGGAATAAGAGACTAATAATCGTTCATAAATTCACTGACTTTCCAATGAAAAACAATCTGTCTCACTGAAACTTTTCTCACTAAACGTCGTATACTATAAAACCTCCAGAAGAATCTGGAGTTCAGACAGATTATCATACATTAGAGAACAGCAGGTTACTTCAAATCAATGCAGTGCAATGTGCAGTAACTAGTAATTACACGATAAGTATTAGGCCCTTATTTTCACTTTTCAAACCCTAAAAAAATATTTTTCTATGAAACTCGTTGATATATAAATCGCATTTCAGGCATATCTGTAAAAAAATGGGATTTATTGAGCATTTTATAAAACAAAACGTAAGCCCTAATGTCCAGATGAAGTACAAAAAAAACTTTGAATCCTAAATAACAAAATATGCGCCGCAACAATTCCAATTGAGATTACCAATCGATAACAAAGATTTGAAAAAAAAAAAAAAAAAAGAAGGAGGCGCACTCACCGCGATCTTCACCGGTATCCTCATCGGAATGGGATGAACTCCCGAAGAAAGAGGGTAAAAGTCTTTCGGAGCCACCAGAGATAAGCTGGAAAGCCGGATCAACAAGCTTCGACATCCATCGCCTCCGCTGGCTTTGCTCCGGTCCGGCGTACGGCGTCGGCTGCGTCTTCCGAAAGGCTGATTTCCGAAGCTTTCCCCCTCCACCTCTAAGGGGTTCACATCCTCCAAACTGCTCTAAAGACACCGTTTCTCCGCCCATCTCCATCCCTCCCACTCCCCAATCTCTGCACTTCTCTTCTCCAACCTCACTGCACCTTTGATTGCTCGTATTTCATGAAGGCGATTGAGAAGGTTCCACCGTAAAAACACCTGGAATCTCTCCCATTAGATCCCGTTAATTTATACTTTTTACAGCAATTTTTAAATAGAATCACGTTTCCTATTAGTTTCAAATATCGTGTATAATTTATCATATAAAATATTTATCAAATAATAAAAATAATAACATTTGACTTTCTAAATTTTGTACATTTTTAAACATGTCAAACTGTTTGAATAAATTGCAATTAATAAAAAAATATATTAATTCTTTATATTTATCACATCAATTATTATTTAGAACATATATTTTAATATGTAATTCATCAAAATATATCTTAATATATTTTAGAACCGTGAAAATGACAAAAGTGCAAGTACATGTTTTCTCGAATCTAAATCATCAACCAACCAAGAGCAATTTAATATATATAGAAAACATTTTAATGAATTATTTTAATATTTAATTTTAAAACTTCATCAAAATCTTTTCATGTTTTATCAAAATTGCAATTTTAATTATTATTGAAGAAAACAATTAAATATATGAATTATTAAACCACAACATGTGTATAAGAGCATAAGAAATAAGAACCAACCAATTGATGTCCTCACGAAGAACAAAGTTTTCTTGATTCATAAAATAGGGGTGGGACCCACAGGTTCGGTTCGGTTATTTTCTAAAAAATAACCGATCTGGCGGGTTCGGGTTTGGAAATTTTTAACCCGAAGCGTATCCGATCAATTTTGATATCCGACTCATATTCGACCCATATCTGATAGGTTGGGTTTGATTAAGATTCGGTTTTTTATGCGGGTTGAGCCTCGGGTTGGGCTGTGGGTTTGAAGGGGGTTTGGAGCTGGTTGTGTCGGGTTTCGCAAGTCCTTCACCCTATACATACTATGATATGTAATTTGAATTAATTATAGAGTTGTATTTTATAACAACAATATTATTCATATACATTTTAAGAGCTCAAAAGAAAAATTTCTACATCGACTAGACCTTAGGTTTAAACTGAACTATGCAGATCGAGCCTCTTTGGATCTGTTTCTAGTTTGGTCACATTTTTTAAAATCAAAAACCGTGAAAACCTAAGCAAACCACGTAATAAATATAATCAATCTAAATTTAGTTAGTCCGACTCAATCCCGGTTAAAACCCGACAAACTTGAGCTGCCTAAGAACCTAATAAAAAGTTTCACAACCAAACCAAAATACATTTAGATTAATTTATAATTTTATTATTTCAGTTTTTATAAAATCAAAATCGAATAATGAAAACCAGTTGACTCTCGAGTAAATTACCAGACTCAATACTCGAGTAAACTAGAAGTGTACGGTCCGATTCAAAACCATGGTGAAACTAAACCAAAACAACTAGTGTTTGTTTGTCTTCTCTTGTGATTTATTCTAGGATTTCAAATGTTTATTTTATAAAACTTTGAGTAAACAAATAACATTTTCACAAAAAACGAGTTGGGTCGAGTTTTAGTAAAATTAATCGAAAACCGACCCGCATAAATTCGGTTAATCGCGGGTAAGTTTTCTTCGAGTTTCAACGAAAAAATAACCATCTGATAATCGATCCAATTTTCGAGTTCGGGTCGATTCGCGGGTTGACCCAACCCAATTGTCAGCCCTATCATAAACCCTAGCTAACCCCATCCTTTTATTCAATGTAAATACCCTATTTTCAAGGCTTATTCTTTGCATTTTTGTCTGTGTTTTTGTGCAGTGTAGCAAAAGTTTTTGAAACTAAGACCATGTGATGAGTTTTGCAACTAAGCTTAGGTGTTCTTGTTCTCGATTTTTATGAGAACTTGGCTTGCGAAACAGTTACTTTCATTATTCAGAGCGACAGAGCGATTGTAAAACTCTACTGATATCGATCAGGTATCACACAAGTCGTTATTGTGTTTGTAAGGTGAACTGACGTATAATACGTTTGAAGTATGTTGGAAATAATTATGATTTGGTTATTTTCAACAGTAAGTTCAATAAATCATCGAATGATTACGAGGCTGATTTATTAAGATTACGAGACTGATTTATTGGGATTACGAGGCTGATTTATCGAGATTACGTTAACAATAATTAGTTAGAGTTTTCTTTATTTAGCACAAAGTTTTTTTGTATTTAAGTAATTCTTTCGTTTAAGAATATGCAGCACAATGTAAAACATTCTCCAAAACTCTTCTAACTAGTACCGTCTAAAACTTTAAAAGTATATGCAAGTCATAAGGTAAGAATAATAAAGTTGGAAACTCGAGCTTAGTTAGATGATGATAGAGAACAAAAAAGACATGAAATCTTGAACGATCAAATGATGTTACGTTTTTAGATAATCATTCTCGACCAAAAATGTGGTTCGAGGTGCTACAAATCATAAGCTGCCCAATCGAGAGCTTTAAAAATGGAAGCTGGTTCTCTCAAGGTTTCCTCTGCAAATCAAAAGCTTCAAGCAAGAGACACTCCGAGAATAGCCTACATTCATTTCTTACTAGGGTTAGGCAATCTTCTTCCATGGAATGCTTCGATCACAGCCGTCGATTACTTCTCCTGTCTCTACCCGACCAAACATGTCGAGAAGGTTTTCTCAGTTGCTTACATGTCTTCTTCTCTTCTGGCTCTGGTTTTCATGATGAGTTTCGAGGGTTTGACGAGGAAGCTGAGCTTTGGAGTCAGAATGAACTTGGGATTTTCTTTGTTTATTCTGTCTTTAATGGCGTATCCATCAATGGACTGGATATGGAGTGATAAGGATCAGTTGAAATGGCGGCGTTTGGTTTGACTGTTTCCGCCATTTTCGTCTGTGGGTTAGCCGATGGCTTGGTCGGAGCAACCCTGATGGGTCCGCCGGAAAACTTCATCGGCAAGTATATGCAGGCAGTATTCGCCGGAACTGCCTCTTCCGGAATGTCCTTCAAATTCTAACACTCCATCAACAAAACATGATTCAATATGATCATTTAAATGTGATTTCTTAATGAAATTTTTTTATCTTCGATGATGATCGATATCATGATAAATTACTTTAAAAAATTCAAAATTTTGATTAAAATATAATTTAATTGTTTATATTTATTATTTTAATATTTGTACATTAGAAGATCACGCCACCTTAAAAAAATGAAATTTAAAAAAGGTTGTTCTTCAGGAGGAGTTGTTTCCGTCTTGAGAATAATATCAAAGGCATCACTTCCTCAACTCCGATGGGTCTTCAAACCAGTGCTCACTTATACTTCATTGTCGCCACTCTAATCCTTCTCCTCTCCACTGTTTCTTCCAATATGTTATGCAAGCTACCACTGATGAAAAACCATGACGGAATTCTCTATAGTTCTCTATAAATGGTGCGTTTTGTCAAGGCTATTTTGATCATTTAAAAAAGATCACTAGCAATGTAAATTTTGGACTGAACCGGAATGACCCAAAAGCACTTTACCACTCACTATATTCAGGTCGAGTACATAAGATAGCCCCGATCATAACCAAACCTTATCCTAAAAAAGTGAAATTCATCTCCCTCAAAGCTCTCACACCCCGATCCAACAAAATATGAGAGGATAAATTACTGTGACTCAGCGGTCCAGAAATAGAAGGTCTTATCTGTCGCATTGGAGGATTAAACTCTCACGTTGCGACCATCAGACTTCAAACCGTAGCTCCTTATCTTAAATCTATCATTCTTTGAACAACTGAACTATGATCGTATGAGCGATCCGAACCAAACTTTAACCCTAAACCTAAACCCGTGTATAACACACCCAACCATCATCACTCACGAAAACCCAAGCTTTAATTAAGTAATTAGTGGGAAGTGGGGCCACTCTTTGTGATTGAGATTTGAAGATGGCGGAGACGGAGACGCGTCTTTTCATTTTTGTTGTGCGCTTGGTGATTTGATGACGACAGCTATAATAATACCTTATTTGTGTTTTCATTAGTTTACATTTAATTTTTTCAAACTAGATACGATAATTTTTTTAAATAAAATTAGTATTATTTAATAATTAATTATTCGATTAATCAGTTTTATTGCTTTTTTATTCTCGGTAAAACGGTCAAGGACGTGTTCATGGAAATTGGAAAGGAAGAAACGTAAAAGTTGCAGTGTAGTGAGATTGAAGAAAGCTTCTCTCTCTCTCGATCGCTCGCAGAAACCTTGGGGGCTGTTGAACCAGGCTGAAGAAAGAGGAGCGAAAGCAAGGGAAAGAGGCGTAGATGTTTCATTTCAAATCAGACAAGTGCATTTTACTTATTTTCTCTGTTTTTCTGTTTGCTTCTCCAACGCTAGGGAGCTCAGACATCGCCGCTCTTCGCGTTGCAGGTTTTCTTTCTCTGTTTTGTTTTCATGTTTTTCTTTGGGTCCTCACTGTTTTGTTTTTGTGGGCTCGATGTTATCAGAGTATTCTAGTGAGCGAGGAGTTGGTGAGGAGGTGGGGCCGTGGAAGACAGCGAGGTATCTTGCGGAAGAGACTGGGAGTAACTCTTCGCGGTTGCTGGCCGAAGGAAGGACGCAGAGGGCAGACCCTCTAGACGATTTTAAGAGTTACAAAGGGGGGTGGAACATCAAGAATCACCATTATTGGGCTGTGAGTTTCTTTCTCTTCGTTGTCTCGACTAGGTTCTTAGTTTTTATGACCATGAAAGATTCCTTTCAATTAGGTGTTGATTTTTTCAACTAATGCTCCTGATGAGTGATGACAACCAGTAATCACTCAAATTGTCTCTTAATGTTTGTTTCTTGCTCCTACAATTTTGTTAGCTATATTGCATTGCTCAGTGGGTCTTTTGTTCTTCTCTGAAAGACTTTATGCGTTTCTATAAGTGTTTAATTTCATAATTCCATTTTGAATATGCAAAGATTTGCACTTCAATTTAAGCTCTCTCTTTCTATGTTTCCGCGTGTATTAATTCTTCTATGTACTAGATTTTTGTCGATCACGGATGTTTCTTTTCGGCTTGATTACAAATATTTATATATGGCGATGCAGTCTGTTGGATTCACTGCGGCACCCTTCTTTTTGATTGCTGCTATTTGGTTTCTGGTATTTGGATTATCTTTGTCCCTAATCTGCTGTTGTTACTGCTGTTGCCCAAGAGAGCCATATGGTTACTCTCGATTCGCATATGCACTCTCTCTCATTTTCCTTATTATCTTTACAGTTGCAGCCATGTAAGTCCTCTCTCTCTCTCATTTCATCTATGCATTTTCTCTCTCTAATTTGTCTTTTTGAGTTTTGATTGGTTAAAAAATGATTTTCAGTGTCGGATGCATTGTGCTATATACGGCCCAGGGGAAGTTTCACAACAATACGAGAAACACTTTAGATTATGTGGTTGATCAAGCAAATGAAACGGTCGAAAACCTCATGAACGTCTCAGATTATCTCTCTGCAGCTAAGCGGGTTGGAGTCAATTCTATATTTCTACCTACAGATGTCCAAACCCGAATCGACAGTCTCGAGACAAAGATTCATTCCGCAACTACAATTCTTTCTGATAAGACTGAAAGCAATTCGAAGGACATACAAGCTGTTCTTGATAATGTGTAAGAAAATAATCTCTTCTATTAAGGTTCTTCTTGGAAGATACTTTGGCGTCAATTTTGCAATTATTATGCGTTGCAGGAGATTGGCTCTCGTTATGCTTGCTGCTGTCATGCTTTTGCTGGCTTTTCTTGGATTTTGTAAGTTTTTTTTTCTTGTAATTATTATTTCAATTCTATAAAAGTCTCATCTTCTTTGAAAATCTTAAATGATGCAGTGTTCTCGATTTTGGGGATGCACTGTCTTGTGTACTTGTAAGTTGTATTACTTTGGTTGCTTTTACATAATGCTGTAAAATGATGAAAATAATCTTTACAACATAACTCGCAGCTTGGTTATTCTTGGTTGGATTCTTGTCACCGGAATGTTCATTTTATGTGGTGTATTTCTCCTCCTTCACAAGTAAGGTTACTTTTTTTTTTTCCTTTGTTGCTTTAATTTCCATTTTCTTTTATTTTTTTCAATTGTAACTTATGCACTGTACATTCCTGAAAAGTTAAAGAAAAAATAGGTCTAAGATGAGTAGCAATTTGTAGGACTCCATGAATGCACAAATTGAAAAACAACCGTTAAGTCTCAAAAAGACTTAATAATCACGAGGTTTTAGAGGTAAAATTGCTAGGAATCAGTAATGATCTAACTGAAAATAATCAGATTTTTAGGATAATGCTGCAGCGATGCTACAGCATTAATCACGCTGTTTTTACGAGATTTTGCCCGATATTCTGTATTTTTCTTATAATCATGAGATTTTTATTTTCATGCAATTACAGAGTACTAAGGAGGATATAAGCTGGAAGAATCACGAAGAAGAGGGAAGAATCAAATCAAATTCAAAATTGGAAACAAAAATATCTTTGAAGATTTGAAAATCTTTCCTAATCTCAACCTCTTTCCAAACCGACCCAATTTTCTTCCCAAATCGTAACAACTCCCAGATTGGCTGATGCTGCACGAAATATACAAAAAGAAACCAGAATACCACGAAGAAGGGTGTGTAGAATTGGAGAACGGGATTCACGATCAAGCTTCGGGCGTAAATCCGAAGAAGAGGTTTTCGACGGCGATGACCAAATTTCTCTCCTTTGCTTTTCGTTTTAATTTCCGTGAATTTTATGAACTCTTGATAGTTATTGGAGAACTATTTAGTTTTAATCAAAGTTTGAATTTTTTATGTTGATTTGCTTAAGTCAATTATAGTTAATTCTTTCCGGGGTTAATTCTAATTCTCAATTCGACCACCAATTTTAGTTTATGCACTTTATTTTCTGCACTTTAATTCTTGCATATTAGATTAGATGAAAACCCAAATCATAATGAAAAACCTATTCTTTATTCTTTTATTCTTTTTGTAAATATTTAAAGTTACGATTTTTAGTTTACTTCTTTTATTTTGCAATTTATTCTTTGAATTGAAAATCGACTTGTCCTCGTGGGATCGATATTTTTATTACTACGTTGCGATACGTGCACTTGCGTTAATTTGCGAATACATTTTCAAGCAATAACAACCAAGGACAAAAGAACCAAACAAAGAAGACGGTAGATTAACGATAAACAGAACTTACAAACAATCAAGAGAAATTGTTTCATCTTGTTTCATCCGAGGACTTTAAGGCGGCTCGCCACCCCAAAAACATACAATAAATTTTTTCTTCTTTTTCTCTAACACCATCTATTTCTATTTATAGATGATAATCTAATACCCTAATATTCAATTGGGCCTTATCATAAACTAGTACCTTAATATCTATAAAAATTGGGCCATATCACAATCCTGTTAAAATAGTGTGATCAGTTGCGGAAGCTTCTATGTTTGCATATCAATGTAGAAGTTGGTTGGGAATATCCTCTGGGGTAACAAAAAAATCATTGTAATACATCAAGGAGTAATTTGAGTTTTGGGGAGTTATTTAGATATATGATTGAACATATTGAAGTGAAACTTTCCCATAGAGGAACCGTTGTTTGTTATCGAGCTGGTGTTTTGCTGTTTTGCCAGATTTTGGCATATTTATTTTCTATTATTGGTAATCAAATTTTAACGAAGGTGACTACTATCTTAGACGTAGTGATGAAAGGTTGAGTTGGAATGCTATTTTAAAAAAATAAAAAAAATTGAAAAAAACTATAAATTTAGTTAATGGTAGGCATAAATATGCACAGTTTAATTAATCTAAGGATCTAAAATGATAAGAAATAAACTGTTTTTCAATGGTATCAGTGTAGTTGCAGATACCTGTGTTGTAATGGACGAGTGGGTACAGAACCCAAGAGCTCATACTACGCTTGATGATATACTTCCATGCGTAGACAATGTGACTGCCCAAGAAACTCTCTTGCAATCTAAGAATGTGACCCATCAAATCGTGGTTATAGTTAATGCTGTCATCACCAACGTCTCTAATGTTAATGTCCCTCCAATAGCAGGACCCTTGTACTACAATCAATCTGGTCCGTTGGTTCCTGTTCTTTGCAATCCATTTTATTCTGATCTCACGGATCGGAAATGTGCTGCAGGCGAAGCAGAACTCAGCAATGCCACTGAGGTAAAATATTCATTTGTGAGTTTTGAAGTTTTCATTTTTATACTGCAATCAAAGCTAAAATAGACTAAGTTCAACAAAGTTTTTTAGTAAGAAAAAATGTTAATTTCACTAGAGACTCTAAATGTTTAGATTATTTTCACCAGTATAGACGAATTTTCCTGACAACCAACATCTCAAATTTTTTAATTTGTTAAACAACACTCTTGATATTAATTATTTTAATGTCAATTTATTGCCTTTATCTCTCGTCAGTCATAGTCACACTTAATCTTCCTTTGTCGCTCGCTAATCACGCCTTTCAGTAAATATATAGTTTATTTTCAAGTTCTTCAATTGTATTTTAAAATTATAACTTGATTTTCAAGTATACATATCAAACTTAAGTCAGACATTTGATTGTTAAATAATTTGAGCTGAGTAGGGCTATCTATACACGACACTAGATTGGTTCTAGGAAAATTTAACATCAAGGGCGATATGTAAAAAACTAAAAGGTTTGAGGTCTTGGTTGTCAGAAAAATTCGTTCGAATAGTCTGGTAAAAACATCCTAAACTTTCAGGGTATTTAAGGAAATTAACACAAAAAATAATGCTAGTTTTTAGAAAAACAAAAAAGTAAACTATTTTTCATTAAAAAAAATTCTCATGAATATTTTTTAATGAGCAGGTATGGAAAAGTTTTACATGTAAAGTTTCGGCATCAGGTATATGCACGACTCCAGGTCGGTTGACACCAACATATTACGATCAAATGTCAAGTGCCGTTACCTTAAGCTATGGTCTATATCGTTATGGTCCATTTCTAATTGATCTAGAAGATTGCACATTTGTTCGAGAAACATTTACGGACATAAACAGCACGTATTGCCCGGGTATGAGGAGATATAGTGAATGGATTTATGTGGGGCTAGTAATGGTTTCTGCAGCTGTGATGCTTTCTTTGATCTTCTGGGTTATCTATGCTAGAGAGAGAAGGCATCGTTCTTATACCAAACAGTTCATGAGCCGATAAAGGTAAAATAGGACAAATTTCATATTTTCGTTTGCTTCATTAGTCTTTTATTTCTGTACATTCTCTGTTCTTTTGTTTCTCGAAAGTGTTTCTTATATCTAGCACGTGTACTTTGATGTATTTTGATGACTCTCGGAGGATTTGGATCGTCCGATGGATTTTGGACGATATTGACTTTTGATTAAGATTATATTGGATAGATCCAATGTTTTGGTTGAGAAGGATGAGATGGTTGGTGTGTCAAATGGTAGTAATCTTTGCTTTGGATTAGTTTTTTCCCCTACCATTGCCTATCCATTTGGTCTTTGGTGCCGAAGTCGAATTAAAAAACCAACCCAAAACCCGCTATCTTTGTGAATTCAACTCAAAAAAGTTTGGGCTGAGTCGGTTTTTTGTTCGATTAATTAAAAATTTCTTTAAAAAATAGCTGAAATAAAAAAATAAGGACAAATCATTATTATTGGCGTACCTAAAAGGCCCACAAGTAGATGAACAAGAGCGGGCCCCTTGAGCTCCGTATTTGTCAGTTTGCTATTTCTCATTTTGAAGGACCACTTCTTATTAATTATAATTGTATTATAATTATTAAAATAATGGATTGAATTTAGATGCCAGATGTTCTTGAATTAAATAATAAAGTAGTGGAAAAAATAATAATCATGGAAAGTATCTGTAGTCAACAGTACAACAGAGGGTGGGCACTGAGTGTGCTAATTTTATTTAATTTTATTTTAAAATAAAATTAAAATCAGAAGTCATGATTTTATTTTTTTAGAATCGACACTTAAATAGTTCTAGTTCTTTTATGATTTTAATTTATTTTTATTTTATATTAAAAAAATTAAAATATAATAATAAAATATATATTTTTATTATATTTTAGTCAGATTTTAAGTAATTAGATGAATTTATATTCAATTTTTAGATTTATTTCAGATTTTATTAGAGTATGAGCTAGATTTTAGAACTTTTTTTACTTACGATTCCGGTTCAAGTTTCACGATTGTTTACTCCTAAAATTTGACATCGACTCATAAATTATGATTTTTTAAAAATTAAAATTAAAATTAAATTAAAATCGATAATTCAAATTTGATTTGTAAATTATAATATAGTGGAAAGCAAGGGTCTTCTCGCCAATTTGGTATTAAGTAAAAGACTCAAATGCCCTTAACGCCCCCTATAAATCCATAGCTTGAGTCGAGCCAGGTTTGCCAAACTCAGCACTCAAAACGCCGCGTTGGCGCCTTTTCTGACACTTCCTTCCATTCTTTCTTCTCATCTGGAATGGATATGGCGGCGTCTTCTAGAAAATCGAGCGGACGAGTTCTCCGATCTCTCTCTCCTTCAGGTAGGCTCTGCTGCTCTCACTACTCTTCATCTCCGTCGTCTTCGTCGGCTTTCGCTTCCTCCACATCTAGCATATCTTCTAGAACCTCCTCCGCCTTTTTTCGCCGATCTACTTCTCCTATTCGCAGTAACGTCTACAGTTCGCCTCTTTCGTCGGCGCAATGCGTGCGGTTCTCTCTTGACCGTCCGATCTCCCCGAGCAGGTCTATTTCGGTGACTCCTCGTAGTGGCGGGAATAATCAGGTTTTGAAAAGGAACGGCGGACAGAAGAGGACCTGTTTGTGTTCTCCGACGACGCATCCAGGTTCGTTCAGGTGCAGTCTCCATAAAGGCTTTACCTCTCAATCTCTGGCGCCGTACTCGCCTAGTAGGCTGAACGCACGAAGATCAGCGATGACGAATTCTCTCGTTAGGATTGGGGGTGTGGAAGGTGATTTGTTGAAGCGAGCATTGGCTGCTTTGATTCGTCCCTCTTCGCACCAGCAACGACGCCGAGCCAACTTTCAGCCTAGGCCGAGTCGGCTTTCCGTCATGTCCAAGATTCATGACATTTTATGATTACGATCTTGGTATGTTGGGAAATATCTTCTGATTAGTAATTCTCTCTTGCGAAACAACTGAGTTTCCAGGGGTGTTAGCAGCAGCGTGTGAAGGTGGACACAGAGTTGAATTTCGGTGAAACTTTTTTGGATCTGAGAATCGGAGAAGTGTTTTTGTGTACTCCGGTGACCGAAATACGCTTAGGACTGTGAAGAACACCTTTTTGTACATTTATAGATTTCTAATAACAATTGTTCTACCATAGATAGTGATTCAAGGAGCTTAATTTACTCTATAAATTCCATCTCTCTTTGAATCCATTCTTAGTTCGGATCAAAATTCAACACTAAGCCTAAAATTGGTTTGTATTTCTCTTGTGTCTCTCGTTCATCTACGCTCCGTCATCGTCCCCATTTGTTCTACCGTCTTCCGTTACCTTTTTTTATGTATTTCCTTCTTCACCTTTTATTTCCTCTTTCCCTTTTCGCCTCCCTGTTGCCGTTTTTGTTCTGCTCGGCGTTATATTTCAACGGTGGCGAGACTATACTGTTTCGTAATTTAATTTTTCCCTTCATTAATTTTGTTCCGTACTTACTCTTTTATATTTTGATCTCAATTCGGTCTTCTAATATGTTTTTCTTGTAATTTGCAGGTACATAATCCCTTCACTTGGAAGAATGCAAGGTAATCAATCAAATTTGGAAGAACTAAGTAGACAAAAATATTAATTTCTCTACACCGTCTCCTTGAACAAGAACCAAAAATTTGAAGAATACAGTGGACCCATGATTTGGAAATTGCTTAAGAAGAAAACATACTTAAAAATATCAAAAGATATATGCATTAGTACGTAAAAAAATGTTAATGGAAAGCAGCTTGGATTCGAGAGACAAAACATTCAAGGATTTGAAGTCCATCTGAAAACACGAGGAGGGGAGTTGAATATGAAACGCAGAAGTTGAGTTGGATTGAAAGAGATATCCCAACTGGCGAAAATGGCAAGGGTCCCATGCTCGCGAGAAGCGTAGTTTTACAGCTACAAAAACCAGCTCCACTCTCTCTTGGATAGAGAAGTTGATAAGGTGATGAAAAGGATAGCCATGGCTGCCCACCAAACCCTATTTTGGTCTGTCTTTTTGCCTAAAATCGAATCTATTTTCCAACTCAACCACGATAAAGTTCTAATCAATTTGAAAGATAAACGATTCCTTGTGAAAAGTGAGGTTTGGTTTTAAAGATTAGGGCAAGGCCAATATAGTCATAGTCAAAATCGAACCAATCGAATGGCCCTTGTCAATCTCAACACAACATTTTCTTAGAGCTATCAGGGAGAATTTTTAACACCGGACAAGTAAACCCACACCCAAGTTACATCATTTCGATGACATCCAAAGACATTATTTTCTACTTCTCTTCGTTAGTTTTGGATTGACCTTGGCCAAAACATGTTAAACTAGAGTTAAATGTCGTGCTCGGAACTACGAAACCCAACTGTAGAAAACAACACTTATCTAATCAAAAACAAATCACGGGTTCGCACAAGAGTTAAAAAGCCCACAGAAATGGAACCTCGGAGGATAGGGTTCAGTTTTGTAACGTGGGCGTGGGTCCTCCGATTAAGATAAGAGAGACAAAAGTTCACATGGAGAAGATAGGGTAAGTGGGTGGGATTAGATGCCAACACGGGTGTTCGTCTTCGTCATCTTACAGCTCCTACCAGGCTTCCACACACTCATTCAATGTAACCAAAACTGATTAGCCAACTCGGGACTGAGTCCCCACGTCGAGTCACAAAAAACCAAAAAAAAACCCCACTTTTTTTGGCCAAAAGGATCCACGCAAGCACCCACTGACTCGCACTGTTTGTTACATCTACATCCTCTCCGAATAAAGAATAGAGATGGCCAAACAGGACAAATAGTCCACCCGTCGGTGACTCAACAGATTTTATGCTCCAAACCGAATCTCATTCGGTGGTGACTCACCCTGCAGCACTTGCTTGCCTGCATCCCTGAATTTTGGGAGGGTGGTGATGATTATGGGATACAATAATTAATCACTTTCATTATCTAATCTTGATTGTTTTGTTTAGTTTAATAGCCTCATACATGTGGGCGGCTTCGTTGTTCTATTTTGTAAATGGGTGTTTCAACTTGTTATTCACCCTTCCCCGACAATTGTCATTAAATTCTTGTTCTAGGTCGATTAGTATGTCTTGGATCGAGTCCATCCATGACATGTTACAAAACTGTGAGACGGGCCATGACATGGGCTCTCTCTCTTTCTCTCTCTCTAGATCTACTCACTGGCTCAACATTGGAGCTTAAAAAACATGCTACAAGCTTTTCCAGAAATTCATTCTGCAACAGACGTGCAGATACCCAACCAAAAATGTTGGGTCTTAATATTTTATCGTATTTGTTTCTTATTCATGACGACCAACTAACTTTTAAAAAAACTGTTACGACAGATCTCAGTCAAACCTCGGTTCCTACAAAAATTCCACATTATCCTCTTCTCATCCCTTCTTTTTTCATATCTTGTCACCAATCAGTTTCAACTCATTCCCCAAGACAGTATCCTCTCCCTGAATCTCAACCATATTATGGTTTCTTTGGTTACGTTGAGGAAATCACCGCCCTTCATTCTCCGAGCAATATCCCATCGTCGGCTCTGCCATCGGCTATTGTCTTCTTCTAGATCAAGCTACTCAAAGAGCAACAATGGTGGCAGTGAGTCTCGAAAACAGGCACTTGATTTCTTGAAATCTGCATCTCCTGGTGTCGTTATTGTTGGGATTGTTCTGGGTGTCAGCCATAGCTCTTTTCCTTATGGGAAATCTAATGGGGTTTTTTCTTTCGCTGATTTTCCAAAAGAATCTGCATGGACGGTGAAAGAAGACGATCGTCTTCGTTATCCGACACATCAAGAGAAAAAGAAATCCTACTTCCTCTTTGGAGGTGTGTCACAGAAACAAGAACTAGGTTGTTTTCCAGCATTTCATCGTAGTTCAGAAACTTTTATCCTAGATAGATGATACCCCGTAAGATAAGAAATAATGGACAACTAATTAACACTAAATATCAAAAAACAAGATGAGAACATAGTTTTCAACAGCATCTTAGAAAACATTAACGGGTAAGAATTATGTTTGATGGGGATCTTCGTTTGTTTCAGATGCATACAGGAAGCGAGTATTTTTTAACTACGAAAAACGAATGAGACTGCAAAGTTCTCCTGAAAAGGTATCGTTCTACCCCAATCTTTCCTATTTTAGCTCATTTTTTTCTTTACAGTCGTGGAAATTTTGGAACTGCAAAATTCCAGACCAAGATGTTAGAAACATACCTTTCTTCCAGGTTTTTGAGTACTTTGCATCGATTCATACAAAGGAAGGGGATATTTTCATGACCCCAGGCGACTTGATGCGTGCTGTTGTTCCTGTATTCCCTCCCTCTGAATCCGATCGAGTTAGAGAGGGATTTTTACGAGGAGAGAGCGTTTCCAGCAATCTACGATGCAGTCCTTCAGAGTTTTTCATGTTGTTCGACACTAATAATGATGGACTGATTTCTTTTGCTGAGTAAGAATGGAATTAGCTCATACCTTTAGAACATGATAAGTATTTTCAAAGTATGAATCTAAATAGAAAACTCAATGATGAAAATAGGTACATCTTCTTCGTGACGTTGTTGAGCATACCTGAATCAAGCTTTTCGGTGGCATTTAAAATGTTTGATCTTGATAATAATGGGTATGTAACATCCTTCATTCAGTCCCATTGATTCACTGCACAGATAAATGTCTAACCTTCAACTGTCAGCAGAAAAATAGATAGAGAGGAGTTCAAGAAAGTGATGGCATTAATGAGATCTCAGAACAGACAGGGAGCTGATCATAGAGACGGGAGGAGGCTTGGTCCCAAAGTTTTGGTCGAAAATGGTGGCCTGGTTGAATACTTTTTTGGTAAGGATGGGATGTCATGTCTCAAACATGAAAGTTTTGTCCAGTTTTTGAGAGAATTGCACAATGAGGTAATCTCCATTTCTCCAAAATCGTTGTCATTTGATCTTTTTACCATTTTGTTACCTGTTCTTGTCCATTGCAGATACTGAGGTTAGAGTTTGCGCACTATGACCATAGATTGGAGGGAAGCATTTCAGCCAAGGATTTTGCCCTGTCATTAGTTGCATCTGCAGACATCAATCATATAAACAAGTTACTCGATCAAGTTGATACACTAAATCACAAGCCAAGTTTCAACAACATTCGGATTTCATTCCAAGAATTCAAGAATTTTGCAGACCTGAGGAAGCAGCTAGAATCTTTTTCCTTAGCAATCTTCAGTTTCGGTAAAGTTAATGGCGTTTTAACCAAAGAAGACTTTCAGAGGGCTGCATCCCAAGTACACTCTCTCTCTCTCTCTCTCTCTCTCTCTCTCTCTCTCTCTCTCTCTCTCTCTTCCTCTCTACCCAACAAAATGCAAACTATCATGAAGCCTTCTGAATTTAATACGTAATCTTTATCACACGCATGCACATATGAATATTAGATATATATACATATATTGCCAGCCTACCACACTAGCACTAAAAATGGAACTTATTTGTATTCTTGTATCCTTTCATTTAAACCACACCAGCACTATAGGTATTCTTAAGCTTGTTTGCATTGTGCCATCAAGATTAGTCCAAGACAAATAGACAACTTGGGCTAACCAAGTAACACGCCAATTTTTTGGATTCATTTTCACAATGTAAAATGATCATCGCATGCATAGAATTCTTTCATTTAATTTGAAACCTGATAAATTCACTTAGATTTACTCAAAGATTGAAAACATTCGAAATGAATATGTATTGTATAACATGTCTGGCAAACATCAAGAACTCTGACATATTGTTGAATATTTTCTTATGAGAATTAAATTGGGTTTACAGGTATGTGGAGTTTCCATTACAAGCAATGTCGTGGACATCATATTTCATCTGTTTGATGCAAATGGGGATGGCAATTTAAGCTCAGATGAGTTTGTAAGAGTTATACAGAGAAGGGAAACTAACATCTCTAATGGCGGATTCAGTGGGTTGATATCTTGCTGGTTGAATTGCACCCGCAACTGCTCGTCAACAAAACTCTTTTCCTAAACTCAGTATTTGCAGAGCATCTTCATGTTTTAGTCAAGTTTTCCTGGTTGTTGAATTACTTTGAGCTTCATTATGAACTCTATTCAGACAAAAAATCGAACATAAATTTCTTTGAAAGAAGAAACATTGGCTCAGATTCGCCTTTTCTCAGAAAAAGAGGAGGAAACGTAGCCTAAACCATGGCTGCGACACCAAAGACACTCCATAGAATCAATCTAACCGAGAGCCTCCCAGTCACCTTGCCAAGAGAATAGATGAATCCTTCCCCCCTCTCTGTTACAAAATCCGAAATATCATCACCGCCACATGTATGTTTAGAGAGAGAGAGAGAGTTGAAAGGGCAGGAAGAATCATCGGCTCCGCAGTCCACCAGGGAAGGCGGCAACCTCCACCGGAAGGTGGAAGAAACCTAGCGGCGTCCCTGAGAGCAAAGCCTCATACTTAAACTAATGAGCCCTCCTCTTCCGTCGGCACGAACTTTCTTTATATTTACTAGACCGGCATCCAGATGCGGGAGACTCGAAAAAGCACGAACGGAAGGTGGAAGAAGGCGTTCGCTGGGCTGCGAGGGCAAGGGTTGCTCGGGCTGTGCGGGGCTGGACAAGAGCTGGGCTGACCTGCGCCTGTTGGCTGTGGGTTGTTTTTGGGCTGGCGGAACAAAGTGAGCTGGGCTTGGGTTGTGCTGGGGTTTATAATCGGGCTGGACTGGTGAGGTAAAGTGACCGGTGCTCTGGGGGAGTGGGCTGGACTTCGCGGGCTTGGCTGGGCTGGGGTAGGATAGTGGGCTGGAACACGTGGGCTGCTGGGGCTTTAAATGGTTCGTGATCGTGTGGCCTCCAAATGGAAAGAACTGGGCTGGAGGCGGGACAAAGTGTGCTGGGCTCAGTTGGGCTACGTAGGCTGTGCTGACCTGGGCGGCAAACTCTGCTACTACGCGGGCTGGGCTGGGTTACGTGGGCTTGGCTACATACTTTGTGCTCTTGAGGTCAAGTAGGCTGGGCTGGGTTGCGCTGGGCTTCGTGGACTGGAAAAAGTGGCCTGGGACGGAGGTGGGATAAAGTGGGTTAGACTGCATGCGGGAAAAAGTGGGGTGGGCTGAGGTGGGGGCTGGGCAGGGCGACGAGTGGTGTGCTGTGCTGGGCGTTATGTGGGCTGAGATGGGGTGTGGGCCTGGTGGCATACATGGGCTGGGCTTTAAATGGCTGGTGATCGTGTGGGCTGGAAATGAAAATATCTAGGCTAGGTGCAGTACTAAGTGTGCCTTGCTTGGCAAGTGGGCTGAGCTGGGCTAGAAATCGAAATGGCTAGGCTGGACAGAGTGCGCTGCTATAAGGGACGGAGCCTGAAGGCGGCAAAGTTGGCTGGGTTTGAGCGGTTGTTGGCGGAGCTGTTCTCATTACATCACAATAGAGAGATGATTTGATTTCTGGCAACAAAAAAAAGCAGGAGATAGAATACAAGTTCAATTTACAAAACACTTGTCAGCAGAAATTTTCTGGCCTCAATAGAATTAGGCTCGAGAATTCCCATTGATTACCCCAAAAAAACAAGCATGATCAATGCATAATATTCTTTGATTTCATCTGTTCAAAGCAAAAACTATCGATCGACTATGTAAATTGTCCAATCAATACGGTGAACTTACATATCGACCAGTGTCATCCTCCTGGGGAACCTCGGTGGAAGCCTTAAAATCATCGCATCCTCCATCTGGATTGGCAAATGCGTCGCAACAATCGCAATCCCACCTTTCTTCCTAGCTCTCCAATCACGTATTCGAGCAATTTCACCCCATCTTTGTCTAATGCAATCGAAGGCTCGTCGAGCAACCAAATCGGCCGATCAAGCGCCAACAATCGAGCAATCTGAAGTCGTTTCCTTTGCCCCATGGACAGGAGTTTTGCTTCATCTTTCGCCAATCTTCCGAGTCCCATTAACTCAAGAGCAGGCAAAGACCTCCCTTGCTTTCCCTTGAGAACTTCGAGCCATTGGACATTGTCAAGGACACTGAACTTCTCTTTAATGGCGTCCCTAAGTGAGAGACAGTTGAGCTGAAGCTTGTACTGGTGGAATACTCCTGACTGTTGAATATCATGGCCATTCCAGAGGATTTCGCCAGCCGATAGTGGAGAAAATCCGGCCATCATGCGGAGAAATGTGGTCTTGCCTGAGCCGTTAGATCCCGTCAAGACAAGTGCTCCACCATTGTGAATTGAAAGATTCACATGGCGAAGGATCGGTTGGACATTTCTCATGCAAGACACATTGTTGAGAAGTATCGGTGGGACCGGGGTCTTCTTATAGTCATCAAGAAACTAAAGTAAAATATTTGCCGAAATTTGGACTAATTCTGGATTCTGGACATACTTTGATCTGATAGGAATGAGTAATTCAAATTAAGCTATGCTTCTACATATACCTGAGCAATTAATCTGCAATTTTCAATTCAAAGAGCAAATGAAATTATCATTAACCCCTAAATGCTGGGAATATATAGAAGTGCATGGTCAGGTAATCAACAGAGAACTTTGGAAACAAAGAGAATTTTGTTTTATATGTTTTTCACATAAGCTACTCCCCATAATTTCAACATTTTCCCATCTTACTTCTTTGGACAGCATACAAATGTGATTATATTTTATGTGAAAACACATGATAAAATTGCATAAATAACAGTTAATTATGTTATTTACAGGAAGTAATGAATTTTCAGGGAAATGATCCAACAGAAATTAAAGAGCAAGAGTGAAATCATCAATTCAGCACGCCTCCATGAAAAGCATTCCACAACAATACAAATACAGGAATTATCATTTTAGTAGTTCTCAAATCCCTCTGTTAAAGTATTTGATGTTCAATTTGGGTCGAGTAGTGAAGATCTTAACGTTGAACCCTCTAAATGAGAAAGTATTGGGGTGCCAATAGTATTGATACCATTGATTTACTCCCAATAATACTTCTGAAAGAATCGCACAGCTAAATTTAATGTAATTCAGCAAGCTCTTGGATCGGCAAACAAGTTTCTTACTAAACAAACTCGGTACGCAAAAAAAGGGTCAGATTTCCGAACAGAAATCTAACATTATGAAATAAAACCAAAAGCGAAAATCCATTTCAAGAAATTTAAGTTCAACTCTAGAAAGTGACCATGAACGTAAAAGGCGAAAATCTACGCAATGGGACGGTAAAGCTTCGAATAAAAGAAATCGAATTTCAACATCATGAATGCGAATCAATAAAACACGAAAAAGGGCAGAGAAACAACAAAAATAAACGGAGAAGAGAGTTCAAAGAGAGAAGAAAGGAGAGGAGAAAGAGGTACCTGGCCGGCGCAGTGAATGATCGAACTTCGGAGGTGTTGAAGTCGGTAGGGATTGAAAGAGCGCCGGCCAAATTTTGACGCTAACAAAGTTTATTTAAATTAAAGTTTCAATATCACTTAACCCCCTCAAGTATCACATAACAAACCACCAGCCCAAACTTTAACAATGATCAATTTACCCCTTAAAGTTTATCATAATTCTATTAAAGTCCTTATCATCTAGTGGTTCATGAATCGTAAACCACATTAAAACTCTCAATTTTAATTCGTTCTTTGTTCCAATTTTTAAAAAACTAGAATTTATGAACTGATATCAGTTTTTAAGAGTAAAAATTGTGAAATCAGGACCGTGAATCAAAAAAATTCTAAAATCGAATATAACTCGATTCAAACTCTAATAAAATTTGATATTAATCCTAAAATTAATTATAAATTAGCTCAATTATTTAAAATTCGACTTAAATATAATAAAAAATATATATTTTATTCATTATATTTTTTATTTTAAATATAAAATAAAACTAAGTTAAAACCGTAACATAACCGGAACTGTTAGTTCCAGTGCTAGTTCTGAAAATCTAAAATCATGAGTTACAATATCAATTCTATTTCGAGAAAAAATTAAAGCAGACTAGATCTTGCTCACCTCTGATATCATCGCATCTTTTTTTATTATAAAGATATCGTCAATTTAAAAAAAAAACAATTTATTAATTAATATAAATAAATAAATAAAATATTATTATTCGATTGAGAGCCGAGCAAATTATTGACTCTTAACCCAATGAGTTGTTACAATACAAGAGGCTACTACCCTCGACATAAATAAGATATCACCCAATGTCCTTATTACGATACAATGGGCTATTACCCTCTACATAAATACGATACAACCTTATGTAATTCACCGACTTCGATGAGAATTAAACTTCTAAAAAAATTGCTCACCCGTTCTTCCGTCTTTCACCTGCCCTTCGGCTCTTCCTCGGCCTCAAAGCCAGCAAAAACTTCAACAGAAGGAACATTTCATGCCTCCAATTCAGCACAACTTACAACCAGCCGAGGGTTTAGCATTCTTTGTCACTTTATCATTGAATCGAATGTTACACTCATTAGTATAATCCAAAAGTGACATAAACCGAATTGGTTACAACAAGACACTATGGCTTCCGACGAAGAAGCAGAATCGAGCTTCCCTATAATGAAACACGGGATTAAACTGTAACTTACTTGTTGCTGATCCATCTCCGTTTCCGAGCAGGCCTTTCTGATTTTACATCGGAATCGAGAAGGGGAGCTTCACTTATAGAGGAAGGAAGAGTTTCACTCTCCACTTTCTTGCTTGTCGGGGCTTCTTTTTCGCTAGGCATCGGGAGCTTGAATCTCTCACTTCTCTTTTTTAACTTCTCTACTGTGTCCAGGTGTCGATCGTCGACTGGCTTTGACTCGGCATCTTTATCTTCCACCGTCTGATGGTGAGCAATGGCCTCTGAGGGTCCACCATTATTATTCTTCTCATTATCTTTCAACCTTGAGGAAGATTGGGACTTGTTCTGAACATTGAAATCTCTCTCTTTCTGACTTGTCCATCTTTCGAGCTTAGAACGACCCTTGTTTGAATTCCGCTGCTCATCATCTGAGGAAGCATCTTCCCCTGGTCTTTTGAGCGAGTGCTTATTCGTCGAAGGCTCGATGGTTTTTCCACCCTGAAGGAAATAAAAAACAGATCAAGAGCAATCTTTTAAAGCAAATGTTCAAGAAACTTACACAATAAAGCAGTGTAGAGCGCATCTAAGATAAACAACCTAACCATTTTCCTCTTTTTTGAAATGTTTTAAGGATACATAGGGATGATATAAGCAATCAAAGTCCTCAAGAAACACCTCAGAAATATGTGAATACGGTCCAACAATGGATGGAAAACATGATGAAATAAAAAAAAATGAGCAGCATGTTGAGAAAGTAGAGAACAAATTCCAACCCGACCTTCAAATGACATATATATTCATGAAAGTAAATTTCCCACGTGTCACCTGGACGAACTTTTACCATGGACCAGATTGCAAGAGAATCAATTTCTTTTGCTGAAACAGAGTAATCTAAGAAACAACAAAAAGTATGGATAACATGGCGTAGAATTGGTGAAAATGCACACCACATCAACTTTAATAAGACAAAAAATAAAACAGTAAGACAGGATTAAGATAGTCAATTTACAGACATTTGGACGCAGAGAAGTGACTTTGAATTATCCCCTCGTCCAAACAGAAAACAAAACAAAAAAGAAAGAGCCGATTAAGAGACTACCGAAGCATATAACTTGTAAAATCAATAGAGGGATAAGTCTTCAGCCAGAAAGTGGTAATTTTGAAACATCATATTGAGAACAACCTACTGTTTTCAGTGATCACTTTAAAATAACATAAACTTAAAAATTTTAAGAATTTTATTTCGTGAAGAAAATATGAATTATTTTATTTTCCCTTTGATTTAACAAAATTGTGGAAGCATAGAACATACTGTCTCATTTTTACGACCACTTTGGTTCTCTTGGCTTTTCTTCAAAGGACCTAAGTTCTTATGATCAACACTCTCAGGTTGCTTAGGTTTCCTGACGTTCTCTTTTTGCTTTTTCTCATGCATTCTTTGGTGATCAGAAGGATTGATCGGACGATCATTACGACTACCAGATCTTTCACGTCTAGATCTTCTTTCTTCATGCGTAAGTTGGTTTCCACGAGCATAAACATTTTCACGCCCCTTTTGAAGTGAACTTTCATGCTCAATTCGCTCCCTATTTTTAGATTGTTCACTGTGCCTAACTGAATCTTTTGTTTGAGATTCTTTTTCGGCTACCTTAAAATCATCCTTCACCTTAGCATGGCTCCCCCATCCTTTTTCTTCTACAACGCTTCCACCTCTAATTCCACCCCTTCCTTCTTCCCTTTCTCGCTTGTTCATATTTTTGTCACCTTTAATTGCAACCCTTCCTTCTTCCCTTTCTCGTTTGTTCACATTTTCGTCACTTCTAGTTGCACCCCTTCCTTCTTCCCTTTCTCGCTTGTTCATATTTTCTTCAGCTCTAATTGCACCCCTTCCTTCTTCCCTTTCTCGTTTGTTCATATTTTCTTCATAGAATGGTTTAAGCCTCTGCCACTCTTCCCTCTCTCTTGGCCTGTCTGTCCTTTCTCTCTGTAACCACTCATCCTTGTGCGTTGTAGAGTGGTAATCATTGACATGTTCTCTAATTCTTTGAAGATCGTCTCTCTTTCGCGGGTCAAAGGCTTCATTTCTTTCTCGATTTCGACGACTAGAACTTTCTTTGAGACCATGCAGGTGTTCTTCCCTATCAATGTAGTCCCTTCTGAAATGTTCTTCGTCTTTCCTTCTTTTGCTGTGATAGTCATCCACATTCTCCAGCCTGCTTTTCAAATTGTCATCTCTTTCCCTATGTCGTGAGTTTAAATCTTTATCATAATGGATTCGGTAATTACCATTATCTAATCTCAAATGATCTTCATCTTTGTCATGCCACACACTTTCATGAGCCTTACCCCTCGGCCTAGACCCCATTTCATCAACACGCTCTCTCTTTCTTGTGTCTTCGGCTCTTTGTTTTCTACCATAATAAGGCCCATCATCTTGTCGACGCGAAGCTCCATCAGAATCTCGGCTGTCAAAACCTTTGGTTTTCTGATGCACCTGATGAGCAGAAGTGAGATCCCATTGCTTGTGAGGGTAAGAATCATCTTTACCCTTCGTACGATTTTTTTCTCCCACTTGTCGCTCATCAGGGATCTTTCTTTGGAGATTCTTTTCACTTCCCATCCGCGTTGAATGCTTATTTTGGACAACTTCTTCATCAACGCCATCTCTCAATTTTTTATTATCTCGACTGCCACCTGATTTTGCTCTGCTGTTTTTGCTACTCCTTGCAGCCTTTAACTCCTCTCGATCATTAGAATCTTCATGTACTGATTGGTCCACCAAAGGGCTAATTTTTGGATTATTCTCTGGTTCATCATTAAGGATATTACTTGTTTCCTTTTCCTCTTCTGATTTCCCATTATCCAGTATAGCCTCATCATTTTCACCATCTTTTATCTCGACACTTGATTCCTTGATAGCTTTTACCAAGGGACTCTGTTTACCATCTACGCTTTCAACTGACCCTTCTTTTCGATTGTCACTAGAGTTCCCATCTTGCACTATTCGGCTAGGAGAAGAGTGTGGAGACTGATCCCGAGCCCTACCTTGTTCTTTCCTGCAAATGTTGAAAATTAAAATATATTACCTAAAAGTAATCTAAATCAACAAAAAAACTTAATAAAAAGCCAATAGCAAATTATCGACCAACCATCTAGAATCACTATAAGAGAGGTCTGTAATATATCAAGGAAAGGGCCAGCACTTTTTTTTCTAAGATTAAATTTCTTCTATTTTCTTTCGCCTAACCATACCGAGGCTCATAGTCAGAAGTATGAGACTAGAGGATATATAAATAGTTCTTAGATAGAGTTCTTTAAGAATAAACAAGGAGTAGAAAAAAAATTGAAGTACGCTTCAATGCCAATGCTATCATACAATAGTCTAACTCGCTATATGCAATGAAAACTTTGTAACTGACTAACTGCCATCATAAAAAGGCTATTCATATCGACAATAAATGGTCTTTTCCCCTTTAGAATATTTAGGGATTTTGGAACGTTTGATCATTCAATGTTTTTAATTCCACTAGCCTCACCAATATTTCCAGAAGTAACATAGTATCGAATAGAACCTGCTTTCCAAACAAACTTCATATTTCATAGGTTGCATTTTTACATTCAAGTAGTTCATAAATCTAATTGCATCGACGCCTTAGATCAGCATATCTGGTAATGTTAAAAAACCAATGATAGCACAAGTAAAGACACAGAAATATCTCCTAGGAGACAAGATGCTAAATTAGAATTAAAGCAGAATTGAAAGTAACGAGATATAGACTTACACTCAATTCAAATGATTATATTTAGTAAAATTTAATTTTTTGCTGGCCCTAATTTCAGGTTCTTATCCACAGCTTCATATTAAATGCACAACTTATTTGAATAGTAATATTTATAAATTGCACACCTTTCTTCATTTGGGCTTCCATAACTCTCTCCATCGTAATTAGGACTAGGAGAATGACCCCTTGAACTGGGAGAATGACCACGACCTTCATGAGGGAAGGGTGAAGCTTTATCCCCTTCAGGTATGTCATGGGAATTCATAGAAGTCGTTCTTATTCCAGCAAGTTCTTTCTTTCCACCATGATAATCTTGTGAAAAATCATCATTGACATCCTGCGCCAAGTGTCCCTCCTCTTGGTCTCCACTTAAATCATTTCTTGAAGCATTGTTATCAGGTTGATCAAGACTACAATTTCCTGTGGAATCATCATCGACAGAGTCTTGCAAGACAATCTGTACGCCCAAGAATTCAATGTAGAGAGCAGCAGAAAACTCTAAACGAATTATGAAAACACCAAAATGAATTATGAAAACATGGATAGATTAATTACCTCAATAACAGCGTCAGCATCACGCATTCTTGGAGGACGTGTATCGATTGATGGAAGACGTTCACCATAACCACTTTCAACCTGAATAGCCCTCCCAGAAGGCTGGCAAAAAAAGAGATATGTGAACTTGGAAAACAATGAGAAAGATGACTGTTGATTGTAAACATTGTTAATGGACACTCACATCCTCCTGTTATGAAAAGAAAAAGAGAAGAAGAAAAAACTTGAAAAATATGGAAAACAGCTTAGAATTGAAAAGCATAAAAAATGAACATACTAATTGTGGTCGCGTACGAGCAGCTCCTTTCCCTTGATCATTTTGTAAATCAATTGACTTCCCTGCATTTGAAATGTCAGCAGATATACCATGAATATCTGCTGCTGCTGCTAATTCAGGAGGCATGTCTGGATCATACTCCTAAATAGATCAGAAAATACTTCTTAAAAAAAATTTGCTCCAAGGATAGATCAGAAACCATAGTTAGAAAAAGAAAACACAATATTATTCGTACAAAGACACACAGACACACAGACACTAAGACCTAATTACCTGCTCTGTTCTCCCACTTTCATAGACTCTAATTTTGCTTTGCATAGTAGCCTCAAGGCGAAGTTGTTCCTGCAAAACCAAAACATAGTTAGGTCTCAACTGGAATGAATTTTCTTTTCTTCAATCTCTTCCCCTAGCCAAATACAACATCTGAAGTACTATTCGCAACTAGAATTCATTTTGATAGTGGCAGCAACACCTGCATATATATTCAATCTAAAGAACATATTGATTACCAGCTGTTTGCAATATTCCTTCCAACTGTCCTCAATTAAGCCGAAGTTGAAAAAGTCTGAAAGATCAACACCAGGATATTTCCATGGCTTCTCTTCAATACTATCAATGTCAATTTCAAAAATAGTCCTACAAATCATTCAAGGATTTTAAGTTATCTATAATGATTGGTAAAGTCTTAATACTGAATTGGACCACTTATGCAATTGTATAATTCCTAAGCATTCAAAAATATCAACAATAAATCTAAAATGACAAGGGAGATACTTCATAAAAAAGAAAAAAAAACACCGTTAGAAGCAATGACTGTTATTATAATATGTACACAGAGATCAGCTAATAGGCCCATCACTTTCTTAGTAAGCCCTTCAGTAAATCACACCCCCTCTCACAAAATCAGAACTTCTAAAAAAAAAACTGCGTATTGATTCATCAGCATCAACAAAGAAATGTTAAAGTTTTTTGCATACATACATATATATATAAGTGTGTGTGTGTGTGTGTGCGTGTGTTTACGCGCACCCGTGTTTGCAAGCACGTGTGAGTGGAAATTAAAAAAAAATGATGAACTACTATCACTGTAAAATACAAAGATTTATCATCTACTAAACAACTAAAACTTTCAAGTGAATAGCCAACAGAAACTATATAATCGTGGATAAAGAATACGGAAAGAGAAAGATCTGAGTTTGATGGTTGTCAGGGTAGGTTCTCAATAAGAAAATTGTGAGGATTTTCTCTTCACAGACATGTATCATCGTGGAAAAAGTAATCTATGGTAACAAAATACATACAGGATAACTGGTAGTTAGGGACCTTATGTATAAAGAGGTAACATCACATCGATCTTCCAACAGAAAATAAATGGCATTCAACAACTCTTGTCAAAGTCGAAACGAGGGAAAAACAAATTAATCGACAAATGAGGAAAATTATTTACTTATGTGAAGGAAGAGTGAATTCTAGGCCGCCACCACCAAAGCCTCGCCCTGCCATATTGTTTCCCCAAGGTGGCATTCCAAAGCCTGAATTAAAACCTTTCTGCGTTGGAGCACCATTTTTAATGCCAGGTGGACGCCAATCCCCTCGACCTCGACCAGCAATGGGAATAACATTTAGGGGAGGGCGAACTTGTCCTGGGGCTCCTCCAAGACCAGGCGTAGAAGGTATTGGTGCTGCTCCAGGTCTCACATACTACACTCCAAAGAAAAACAGAAATATAAGAATTGGCATTGTTTCAGGTGCTGCAATCAGAAATTCAGAAGTTTAGAATAGTTCCCCTCGTGAGGGAAAGGAAAATGTGCATCTAGTAATAGAAGAAAACATGATGAGAGTGAACATGAAGTAAAAAGTGGGGCAACATACATGTAACAATTGTTAAACATCAAAGAAATTTTAGTCAACCAAAAAACTTAGGGAAAGAGAAATCTATGATGAAACATACTTGATATAACAACGTCTCATTGGACACCATACAAAAAACTGTCGACTAGTTAATGTTATTGGAAGGATTGAAAAAAAGCAATCATAAATAAAAAGACAAAAAAACAATGGGACATAATCCATATAACCAGCACAAAGATTAATAAAGCAAGAAATTATCACAAGAGTATTATAATCAATGATCCACATTATAATTGTGCAGTTCACTTAACATTTATATAACTGTAACCAAGATACTTATGAGGAGTAAAAATGAAAGTACAGAGCTTTGCACAAAAGGAAGTCTGGACCACAGCAACAACCGTCATTCAGAAATTTATTGTCATCTTTCATTTTAATCCTAAATGTGAGATAAGATACATATGATTATTCAATGTAAATAAGAAAGAAAATATTAATGATCACTTCCCAGAGTCTGGTCACTACTTTCCCACAAGCATAGTGTTTAGTACATGAGGGCATACAGTTTGTGGCTAGCTAAAAAAATTTTCATTTACACACTGTATTCAACTACAGGCACACATCCCATTATTCTTTTTGTTTTTAACAAACATCTTGCTTGCCAAGCCAAAAAAGTGTCTCTTTCTTCCCAACTGTGAGGTTTTCACCTTTTTATTCCAGCATAAATTCAGGTGATTCCAAAAAAAAATGGTGATTTAAGGGCATCAACAAACCATTACAATAGACAGATAAGAGGTGAGATGTAAAAAACAAGCATGATAAAGAATGAAGAGGACGCTTATCTGTACATAGATGGAAATCCAATTGTTTGTTCATCATTGTTTCTTCCATTTAGAGTTCAATTTCAAGGAAATTTGAAATTGATGAGAACAGTGATATACTGGTTCCGTTAGAATTAGAAGTAACACATAAAACTATGAAAGTGTGGGAACTTGAGTGTGCACAGGTGAGGTTGGTTTCTGTTGCAAATGCCAAGCTCAGCTGTATTTGAAATACTTCAACATCTAGATACCATAACCATGAAGAACTAGAACAAGAACCTTCTCCAGGTGATATTCCTGATTAATCAACTTGTTCTCAGAAGAAAAGCAGATTTAATCCACATAACCAGAGAGCCATGATTTCCATTGATCGTTTGTACAATTATCCACTTTCATATTCTTTATTCATCAACCGTTTGAAGAACATAGCAGAGTTTATAAATTCGGAAGCTTGAAGTTTGCTTCTTGAATCAAAGTTTTCGATTTTCAATCATGAACTAAATGCAATCACTGCCAAAGAAAGTAAAAAAAATGAAAAACCTTTTCACCATAAAAACAAGCATCATTCATATTACAAAAAAAAAAAACAAGAATTACAGATAAATTTAAGATCAAATCTCATCATTAATGGAGAAAAAAACACACAAAAAAAACCTATACAATTGTCCCAATATTGAGTAACAGATACTACACTGACCTTAAACTGAGAATGAAATGGATGGTATCCATGACTGCTATAACCAATTTTTGCTGCCATTGCCATTCCCCCGCTAGCTTTGTGAGCCTCGACCATTTCTTTTCTCTCGGCGTCACTTCCTTGCACTGCATCCTCGCCCCAATCTTGCTCTTCCATTGGCTGATTGGGATCACCATCAGCCACGATAACAAGAGGAGCACCATCCTCGTCTTCATCGTCATCATCTCCGACGTGTCCACCTCTGTCCATCGTCATATGACCGTGACTGTTATCATTCAGCACAATTTGCAAATCATCGTCACTATCACTATCCCAATCATCATCTCCATCGTTTGCAGCACGGCCAACTGGATTCTGCCTCGAACCGTGGATTGAATCACTTGCGCTAGTTGATAACCCTGGAATAATCGGATCCAACCCCTCAGCTTCAGCTCCAGTGTTACCCTCCTCGATGTCGAATTTCATATCGTTATCGATAAAATCAACTTCTTTCAGACCGGCTTGGTTACGAAATCCACTAGTTCCAGACCCCACACCATGAATTCCACCCTCCGGTGCCCTATCCTGTACCTTGCCATCTTTACCAGGCAGTCCATCCAATTTCTCCATTCCAATTCCCTTCCGAAAATCTCCTGTTACCGAATTGGACACGATCCCAACCATACTCGGTTGGCCATGGCGACCAGCGGTTACAGGAGGAAGCGTTTTACTCGTTGCTTGAACAGAAACAGAAGAATCGGTAAACGGTGCTCTGAACAAAACATCACCGTCATGGCTCTGACGATTGAGATCAACCGGAGCGCGAAGGGAATGATTAGATGGCGAGTGGTGGTTCTGCACCCCAAAAGACGTAGAGATGGTCGAAGAAGCGGACGGTCCGAGTACGTCTGTGTAGAGATCTCCAAACTCGTCGTCGTCTTCCATTTGAAGAGGAGGTTCAGCTGGGAGATTGAGCTGCAGTTTCAGTCTAGGTAAGGAAATGAGCGAGTGCGACGAGAGAGAGAATGAGGCGTGAGACGGAGAAACGCCTGATTAGGCTTTTCAACTGTTTATGATTTTGTTCACACTTTCTCTGAATCTCCATTGAAGTTGGGCTCAGCCCGCTCCAATGGAGGTTAGCCCATGTATGGCCATCTCCATTATCTCCTACCTTCTGCCCACCTCTCTCCATCTTCTCCATTTTGTGTTCTGAAACACCCACATCTCACTCACCCATCTTCTAAGAATCCACCATTAGTTTTCAGTTTGGCTTCTACTCTTCAAAATTGATATAAGTTCATTCTTTTCGCAACTGTTATGTTCCGATCAATATCGTAAGGCACCAATTCGCTCTCTGATTTTACCAAAGTGACAAAAATACACAACACAGACTGTGTTATCTGGGTTTCGAAAAATACGAGGATTAATGCGATGAAAGAAAAAATAATGGATTAATGTTGCAAAGTTTCACGTGAGATCAACCATGGATCTACATAAGTTCAAACTACCCGAACAACAGACATACTCTAGTGGTAAAAGAACAGAAAATGTTACAGAATGATGCCCGGCAACTAATATATTCAAACTACACGATTTTTACTTGCTGACAAGGGGATCACAAGTCATCCATAAATTGCAATAATAATTAAGAAAAACAAAAAAAAAAGCTTCAGAAAATAAGGTAATAATTACAATAATCAATGACAGATACGTTAGAACGTAAAATTAGTGTATAATTAGATTGTAAACCTGTTATTTCTCTCATAAGAAAGTTAAAACCACCATAGAAATTCTTTTTTCTAGGCATTCTTCGTATGAACAAACAGTCATCAGCTATAAGATAAAGATGCAAGGCATGTGGCACAACAATCTCAACAACTAATATGCAATGGTTTACTGTTCAGAATGAATCTTTCAATAACATAATCAGTATATCACAACAGAAGAGTCCTTGAAAATATTGATCAATTCTTACCATCACCAATCAGTTTCTCCCAAGTGGAAGAGACCTACAGCTATAAGTCTCTTTAAACTCTGACTTCCTGGACGAAGTGAATATGGAAGCATACACAGACTTAGTAGCATTAGGAGGAGCAATATCGGTTGCTTTGAATCGCTTAGCAGCCAATTCGGTCCCACCCTTTACCTGGATTTCTACACTACTAGCTTTACCATTCAGCAAAAGTTTAGAAGAAACTTTATTTGCAGCCTTAAGTTCAATGTCATGTTTCTTACCACTCAACCGGGAAATTTCTATATCAACTCCCTCCTCCTCCCCACAAACTCCAGCTGTCCCGGTCTTCACCTTCTTCATCTTCTTCTCTTTCACTTTTGCCTTTTCTTCACCCATTCTTTGTCTCAGTACCGTCACCTCCTCCTCATTCCCATTAATCACAATTTTATCGGTTTCCTTGAATTCCTCATGACAAACAAGACATGATGAAGACTTCACCTCCTTCAGAGCTTTTGCACTCAGAACATGTCCACAACTTTTCAAGGCAAAAAACTTGTATTTTCCGTTGAACTCAAATCCAGTAATCGGACATCCAAACCGCGACCCAGATATCTTATCACCGGCCAATTCTGCCCCAGGAACAGTGGAGGGTTGGATCTTGATCATATCCTTTAAACCCTTAATATGACCAAACTCCTTAGGCAATTTTTTTTGCAACAGCGCCTCAACTAGCTTTTCCTTATTGAAAATATTTCCAAGCCAGTCAATGACACAAGGCTCCCTCAACGTTTCATACGTCAGAGCACAGTTCAACCACTTCGACAACCTCTGCTCATGGGGATCGACCTTATCTGGCTTCTTCTCCGCATACATATTGAGGTAGCAGTCACGGGATTCGGCTCCAGTGGCACCGCCATCGCCTCCACCGCCATAAACCCTGCACCGTAAGACTACCGTGGACAACCGATTAAATAGCGAACTACTAACCGTCGTCTCGTCGCTCAGAGGCTTACCGTTGATTGTAAAGTATAACGAGGACGGAGATAGAGAAGGGTAATAATTGGAGAGAAACGAAAGTTTCAGATCACGAAGAGTTTCGGTTGAAATTGAGCTCACGATCAGGGGTTTCGTGTGGCCAAATTCCGGAAACTGAACGAAAATCTGAAATCGATTCTGCAAATTGGAATGCATTGGTGCGACCATCTCGCGGTTATAATCGATCGCACAAAAGAAGAGGATTTGATTTAGGTTAGGAATTTTGGGGGTAGGGCTCGAATAGTCCAGCGCATAATTAAATTGGAGGTTGAAAAAAATTCGTCTAATAAATAATTATGATATTTTTATTATTAAATATATTTAAATTAATTATAATTATATAACAACCATAAGTTAAAAAGTATAATTATATAATAATTCTTTTAAATTACTCTAAAACTATTGTAAGACAACTGCCAAAGCTTGTACATTGCTCGTTGAAACTTGTTCAATTGAATCAATTCATGTTTATAAAAAACTATGAGTAAAAATCAACTTTGTTATCGAACTATCGAGAAATAGACAAACTGGTCATCGAATTCGTAGTAAATTTTAAAGTGTAAATCGATAATTTTTAAATTTGAAGGATCAGTTACAATTGACTTCGTAATTCATTAGATAAATTGATATTTATCCTCTTTAATAATTACTTGTATATTCACAATTAATTATGTAAATACATATTTAATGAATATGTAATTTGGATGAAAAATTAAACATGCAAAGATAGGTAAGGTCATTATGTGGGAGTGAAGAGAGAAAAATTTAAATAAATCGGGCCAGAATTCAGATTGTTTGGGCCTAAGATATGAAGGATATCTTCGTGTACTTAAAAGACGAAATCACTCGCCCTCAGTGCCTCTACACTCTGACTCGACAGTTTGTGAGGGGGTTAAATCACGGTGACTCAGCGGCCAGAGATATGAGGCCTTTACCTGATATCTCAATGAGCTACTCTAACATTTGGGGTAACAACTCTCACACTAGGACAGCACAAACATCGAACTTAGGCTCTTGTACCCAATTTATCATCTATGAGTCAACTGAATTATGCTCGTACAGGCTATGGAAGATATCTTCTTCGTCATTAAGCACGTCGATTGGTTTGAAATTTTTTAAGTAATTATCAATAAACATCTTGAAATTAAAAATATTTTTTAACTAATACATAAATTTTTAATTATATCAATTGACATCTTAAAGTATAATTATTTTTTAGCTGACACTTTAAACTTATAATTTATCAAATTAATGCGTCGAAGTTTTGGCAATAATTAACGGACACATTATCGTAAAATTTAAGTTAGTTAAGTTTTTTTACAATTCAATTTCTATTTTTTAATTTTTATAAAAAATCTTAATCTACTATGAATTTGAATTAATAATTTCTTGACAATCTAATTCAATCTAATAATTTTACTACATCAAACCTAAAATTAGATCAACTAAACGAGTTTACGTATAAACATAATCACTAATAGATGTGCAGAATTGATTAGAATCAAACTAAATATGTAAGCTTTGATCCAACTTTTGTCCAGTTTGATTTCGAACACTTCTGTTAACTATTTTACATGGATTTTTAAGGTTATAGATAGCATGTCAAGTAGTCTTCCTCGCCTCCTCGAAGCAATGCCATAACTCTAAGATCATTGGCTCGTTGCCTTAGATCTCACACAATTGGTCGGTCTTAGTAATTCAACTTCATATCTATGTCACCTCTCTTGCTTGTCATTGCCTCATGGGATTTTATGGCGCATGATTTCTGTCGATAGTTGCAGTTGAATCAACTGTATTAGATTTCTGATTACGTGTCACTCACCAAACAATTGAGGTGGAGGAACACTAGAAATACAAGACTTCAACTATGACAATCAAAACATTCAAATTCTCTAAAAATTAGTTATAAATGCAACCACGTGTTGGTCGGCCGGTCGCCCCTAACCCTGTGGCCGGACGTGAAGTGGGCGTTGATGAGTTAGTGAGGTGAGTTAGCTTCAGTGATCCATCAACGTCGGAGTTAATGGTGCAGACGGTGGTCCGTTCCTCTGAAACGACCCCCACCGCTCCCTGCCTGCTCTCCCATTTCTCCCCTCCAACCTACCCCCATCCTCCATCTCCCACCGACCTACCTTCTTCCGCTCGTTCCAGCGTTCTCGTTTGGCGTTCGAACGTGGGTGTACTTCCACAGTCCCACTGAATATTCCAAGACGTGATACTCGCGATGAGCTTTGTACCATTTTCTAATTTTTTATTTTAATCTGTAATTAATTCGTCTGACGTACCTTGATTCGGCCACGTTTATGTTGAAAACGTTTGTTAAATGTTAAACTATGCTCTCTTTTTTTTAAATATGATAAATATATATTATTTAATTATATTATTTATGAGTGAAATTGAAATTTATGGTCCTTAATTTTAAAGATTAAACTGGAAATTTCTTAATAAAATTGAAAGAAATTGTAATATATTTTTCTACTTTATGCGGTTAGAAATAAATAAGTAATTAATTTTAAATTAATTTAAAGATTAAAAAAACTTAAACCACTCAATCTACGAAATAGAGAATGGGTGTTGGAAACAACACAAACATTCCACAATGTTGGGGGTAATTATTGACCCTTCCTCACCTCTAATTGCGCTCTTAATTATTAATCAAGAGATTAATTACTGGTTAATTATTTTTTTTATCACTACCCACCATTAAACCTCTCTCGTCGTATAAAAAAAAAGCTTCAAAAAATTCACCCGAAGATCGAAGAAGTAGAAGAAGAAGAATGTATCAATCGCTTCACCTTTTTCAGGTCCGGTTTCATATGTGTTCTTCGTTGATTGTCTCGATTTTCACCTTTGCGCGATTTTCTTAGTAAATATTGCTCATTTGAAGTTCTCATGATCAATCTCTCCGTGAATTCTCTAAATTGGTAAATATGTTTTGGTTTGATTAAAAAAAATGTATCGTTTTTAGTCGTTAATTTTAATTTATGAGTATTTATTTGATATAGGGTGGCGTTGCATATGTTCCAACGGGGAGGACTCGTCATCGGATGCGACTAATGTGCTCGATGGACAAGAACTCCGGTATTATCCTTTTACGCTAATGATCTCATCTTTATTTTCACAATTTATGAATCAGATGAAGAAGAAGAAATTTGACGAGTTTGGGTGTTTCTAACCGTATTTATAAACTATATGTGTGATCTCGAGTCAAGATCTACAAATATCGAACGATGAAAAAAGTCAACCTCATCGACTAAGGAAACAGGGGTTTCCTAGAGAGGTTGTGTTATAATTATAATTTCTTACTTATTATTTACTTAATTATTATATTTTACATAATTGAACATGTTTTTATGCGTAAAAAATAGTTTTTTTTTATTATCGTGTGTAGCTGTGCTGAAAGATCATTTGAAATCTTCAGATCTGCTCGTTTAACATGAATCTAAAATTAAATCTTTCTCAACGATCTTCTCCACGTGCAACCCTATGGAACGAACGTGATGAATTCACACGTGGGATTAAAGGACAAAAGAAAATAAACAAGTGTGTTCTTGCAACAACCACGAGGGCAGGAGGAGGCCAACTAATTCTTGGAAATGGTAGATATATCAGATCAGAGTTCTAGTGTTCTACTACCATTACTAGTTATTACATGCAAATCTCAAATCTGGGTTGAAGAAGACGACAAACCCAGCTAAATTGACGCAATATTTCCAACAAATTAAAACAAAAAATGAAAAAAAGTAGCCATTGATGATTAACTTGGCATCTGGCAAGCTCTGAACCCACCTACAGACCCAGTCTCGCTTTTCCTTCACGCTGTAATTCAAAGCGTGGTGCGTCTTCTTCCTATAAATCTACAATACCCTTCAATCCAAACGATCTCAGCCACAGAGAAAAAGAACCCTCGCTTTTGGCTCTCTTTTTCTTCGTCTTTTTTCACTCCCTTGTTGCAGTCGAGGTTTCAGGGAGCTTGGGTGACTCCATTTTCGCCATTTCTTTTCTGGGTTTCTCTTTTTCGTTTGGGATTAATGGCCGGAGATGGAGTTTTTGCAGAGCTGTTGGATGGGGAAGTGTACAAGTACTATTCCGAGGGGGAATGGAAGAAATCCTCATCGGGGAAAAGCGTTTCCATTATCAATCCCACTACTCGAAAGACTGAGTACAGGGTTCAAGGTATTTCGATTTTTTCTATGTGCTCCTCTCTGATTTTGCTCCCGATTTCTTAATATTATGTTAGAAAGTTTTTGGGTTATGATTATCTGATTCATGCATTTGGTAATTGCTTCTGAAAAATCGAGTTTCGATTGGTTTTTAGTAGTTTGATTTATGAACTATTTTTATGGCGAAGCAGCTTGTACGCAAGAGGAGGTGAATAAAGTGATGGAAATATCAAAAGCTGCCCAGAAATCTTGGGCCAAGACTCCATTATGGAGGAGAGCAGAGCTTCTTCACAAAGCAGCCGCCATTCTCAAAGATCACAGAGCCAGAATAGCAGAGTGTTTGGTTAAAGAAATAGCAAAACCATCAAAAGATGCTGTGACAGAGGTACTGAATTCTCTCAGATTTTCTTAATTTGTAGTGAATTATTGAGTTTAAGCCTTTTATCTCAGTGTAAAAAGTGACTGTTTGAGATTTTTCATGAAGGTTGTGAGGTCTGGAGATCTTGTTTCTTACACTGCTGAAGAGGGTGTAAGAATTTTGGGAGAGGGAAAGTTTCTAGTTTCTGATAGCTTCCCTGGTAATGAGAGGACCAAATACTGCCTTACCTCGAAGGTACACACTTTATTACGAAAAAAATGTAAGATTTACACTCTAATCTTAGATTGCGATTTGTGTTATATCATAATAATTCTAACAACGATTGAATGATACGAAAACGTAAATTAGAGTGTGAGATTATAGCATAAAATTGCAGTGTAAATCTAACATTACTCTTTTCTAATTCTGATAATTGTTTGTGGACGTCGCATATGTTGGATTTGTTTGGGTTTAAGGTTGTTGCATATTACTCATTCTTAGATTTCATGGTTTATATGATATTTAACATTTCATCATCAATGTTTGTTCTAAATATAAATAATCAGCTCCCTTCTCTACATTGTTATAGATCCCACTGGGTGTAGTTTTAGCGATTCCGCCATTTAATTATCCCGTCAACTTGGCCGTCTCAAAAATAGCTCCTGCACTGATAGCCGGAAACTCACTCGTGCTTAAACCTCCAACTCAGGTACTTATTCACTAATTAAGCTTGCAAATTTGTTCGTTTTTTAGTAGAAATCGTGCGAGTGTTTTAAAAAAGACGATTTGAATTGAAGAAATACTTATGTGCTTGATTTAGGGAGCCGTTTCTGCCCTTCACATGGTGCACTGCTTTCATTTGGCCGGATTTCCCAAAGGCCTTATCAGTTGTGTCACCGGTAAAGGCTCGGAGATCGGTGATTTTCTTACCATGCATCCGGGTGTTAATTGTATAAGGTAATTTATTCTTTAATTCTAAGAATTTACATCTGAATGATACCTTAAAATGCAGTAAATAAATAAATGATAATATTATGTTTAACTTCTTAATATACATCCTTGACATACGTTCTAACCTGTTAAATTTTGATTTCTACTTTATTTTAGTGGTAATATATTAAATGTATTTTAGCTATATCAAGCATACATGCACGTCAGCATGCATAATAAAAGAGAGTGTTAATAAAGTAAATCTAATATTACTAAAAAATAATGTCAAAATTTACGTGAAAAAATCTATTTAATTTTTGGATTATTGTGAGAACCCAAATACAAATCGCGAATATTGAGATTCAGACTCACATGAATTTATAGAGAAAAAAAGATTAAAGAAGATTCATCATGCCATCTTGGAACCTAACATGATAATCATATCAGATTTATTTTAATGACACATGCATATAAAACACCCACAATTTTCCTTACATGTGCTAGATTTGAATTGATAGCCATTTAATTACACAAATTGTTTGTCTCAGCTTCACGGGAGGGGACACAGGTGTCGCAATTTCGAAGAAGGCAGGAATGATACCTCTTCAGATGGAGCTGGGAGGAAAAGATGCCTGCATTGTGCTTGAGGATGCAGACTTAGACTTAGTAGCTGCAAACATAATAAAAGGAGGTTTCTCCTACAGGTAATTCTTAAATTTATCTTTTAAATTGGAGATTTTTTCATTCTTGGATATATAAGTACTATTTTCTCAGGCTTGGCACAATTGATCCAACTCGGTTGGGTTTTTGGGTCGGTTAATTTTTCATGGTTCAGTTTGCAGTTCTGTTTTTGAGATTTTCAGTCAACCTGAACACTGAACCCAAAAAAAAATATTTTATCAAAAAATTAGTGTATAAAAATTATTTTTAATAAATATGATTTTTTCTAATAAAAATGATTTAATTATAAAAAACCTAAACCAAACCGACCTGCGCGAACCTAAATTTTTGGGTTGGTTATAATTTAGAGGCTTTGGTTTATGGTTGGTTTTTTCGGGCTTCATAAACAAGGAAACCCAAAAGACTCAGGTCAGGTCAGGCCGTAAAACGATCCGACAGGACCATGCCCAGCCCTACTATTTCTTCAGTTATTAACCATTTATATGATAAAAATCGTGTTGAAGAGTTGAGTTCCTTATTAAAGTATGCTTAAATTCTATCTTTTAACTGCTTTCACTTGGATTGGATATGAAACAGTGGTCAAAGGTGCACAGCTGTTAAGGTTGTCTTGGTGATGGAATCCGTCGCCGATGCTTTGGTCGAGAAAGTGAATGCTAGAGTGGCAAAATTGACGGTTGGACCGCCGGAAAACGACTGCGATATTACTCCAGTCGTGACCGAATCATCGGCTAATTACATTGAAGGGTTGGTCAACGATGCGAAAGAGAAAGGGGCTACCTTTTGCCAAGAGTACAAGCGAGAAGGCAATCTCATTTGGCCGTTGTTGTTGGATAATGTCAGGCCGGACATGAGGATCGCATGGGAAGAACCCTTTGGACCTGTCTTGCCGGTTATTCGAATAAGCACCGTCGAAGAGGGAATCCACCACTGCAATGCAAGTAATTTCGGACTCCAGGTATAGAGTTCGATTTATCTCTGCAGCTGAATGCATGACAATCTAAAAAATATAAGATTTTGAGTTGAAAAATAATATAAGTATTTATATATTTTCTTGATCATTGCGAATTTTTTATAAATGATACCAGGTTTCACTTTGTTCTGATTGGTCTAATTAAAGTAATTTTAATATTTTATATTTAAAATAATTACTTATAATATTTACTGTACAAATCAAAATTCGACATGTCGAAATGTAAGTCAATATGATATGTTAAGAAGATAAATTTAACATTCTCTTTTTTATATTTGAATTTAAAACAACTGACTTTGATACCATAATATGCTAATTAACTTAAATTTATGATTTACTTTCCTCTTTTTTTACAGGGATGCGTGTTCACGAAGGACATAAACAAAGCCATGCTAATCAGCGATGCAATGGAGACCGGAACCGTTCAAATCAACTCGGCTCCGGCACGTGGGCCAGACCATTTTCCGTTCCAGGCAAACAATCTCGACAAAACCCGTCTTTTTTACTCAAATATATACTAAAAATCATGCAAAAAGTAAAAAATTCAATGGTTGCAGGGCATAAAAGACAGTGGAACTGGGTCTCAAGGCATCACCAACAGCATCAACATGATGACCAAGGTGAAAACAACTGTGATTAACTTACCATCCCCCTCTTATACCATGGGTTAATCTCTAGCTTCACTCTGTTAAAGTTCTTCAATTTGTGCCTAATTATGTGATCAAGAGTTTAATAAAGAGGAAATGAAGGATGGGATTTGTGGTTTAGCAATTAGCTTTTGTTGTAATTAGTGGATGCTTGGTCGTTGCGATGGTTGTACTAATCGCAAAGTTTTCATCGCCATAATCCATATGTTCGAGTTAGTTTTTTAAAAATTAAGAAACAATACGAAAAGAAACTAATGTACGATAGAAAACAATAGAATTTTGCCCAAAATGTAGCAACCGGAGTCGGTTTTGGATGAAAACAAAATCTTGGGTCAAAATCCAACCTGAATTTAGACCAAAAAACAAGCAAAATCTTGCAAAGACAGGAAAACAATGTTAAACCGACCCAAACTTAAAAAAAAAAAAAAAAAAAA